>JAAGKR010001064.1:0-31560 GCA_011419295.1 Clarias macrocephalus
CTGGCCCGGCAGCCCACCACCCTCCCTCCGTTCTCTTCGTCGTCCGAGCCCTCCTTCTCGGGGGGCGAGTGCGCCTCGCAGAATGCCGTCTTCTTCACAGAGAACGTCATACCGTTGGCCGTGGTCTCACGTACCGGCTCGATTTTCATAAAGAGTCCGGCCCTCTGGGCACACGTGACGTGGAACGCCGTGTAGCAGTTGGCCCTGTGGCACTGGATGGATGCGCCCTGGCCCTTCTGCTTGCACAGGTAGCACGTCAGCCTCCAGCGTGCCGCTGGGATGTTGTTCACACCCTCGACGGGCTCGAGGAATACCGTGTTTGCGAAGCACACCTCGGGAATCCAGATGGCACACACCACGTGCGCCCACTGGCCGTCGTTCGTCTGCTTGAAGGCGCCGCCTTTGTTCGGGCACAGCGCACAGCCCACGGGCCGAGAGGGGGACTGAAGGCAACGGCGGCAAAGCCAAGGGCCCTCGGGCACGTACGGCACGCCGTAGCACTCCTGGTGCACGGCCAGGTTGCACACGTCGCAGAATAAGATCACGTTGCTGTTGAGGCACTCGTCGTCCAGGCACACGCAGCAGAAGGCGTCCTCATCCACGGCGGCCTGAGGGATTCTCGACTCCAGGAACGATTCCTTCTCTAGCCGGTCCATCAGGAGTTCGAAGGCGTCTGCCGATACGGCGGTCTGGCCTTCGGATGACCGTCTCTCGTTCATCACCTCCAGCCAGGCCGCATCCTCCTCGTCCATGTCGTACTCGGCCTCGGCTTCCAGCTCCTCCGGTGATTTCTCTATGTAACGATAATAGGCGGTGGGGAGAGGTGGAGCCTCGATGGGCTCAAACGACTCGAGAACCCTAAAAGTGGGTTCGGGTAAGGCCGAGCAGCTGTTGTTGTTGTTGTTGTGCTGCTGGGCGGAGTTATGCTGAGCGTGATGCTGTCTGTGCGAGTTCTGAGAGGAGGAAGAGGAAGAAGAAGAAGACGCATTTTTCGTGTCCTTCTTTCTGCCCTTCTGGCTTGCAGACCTGCGGTTTGGACTGGTCACGATGGCCGCCGATGTCTGCTCGCTGTTCTCTTTGTTGCTGTTGCACTCGGCCATGTCTTGTGCCATCATTTCGTCTTCCGTGATGATGGCCAGCGGGTCGAAGATGCTGATGCGGTGCAGCCGGCCATCCAGGTCCACCTCCACCATTTTCTGGGCCTGGGCGTAGGTCAGGGTCTCTCGCGTCGGGGACACTTTGAGTCTGTAGGGGGAGGGCGAGCGGGGCTGCGTGGCCCCCCGAGCTCCCCCACCTCGAGGCGTAGCAGCATCGCTTTTCCTGGTGCCTAAACCCCCGGGGAGGCCCCCTCTCCGGCGTGGCTTTCTCATGGACACCTTTACGCAGCCACGCTGAGCCTGGACCTACACAACAAAAAAATGAATCAATTAATATAAAAAAAGGAAGACACACATATAACCATTATTGATATTGCAGTTCTACGCCTTTAAGACCACCCTTTAAAACATAATTTTGTGTGGTGCATCCGTAGTGCTATAATTTCAGTTTTTAACACATGTAGCTTAAATTTTAAAACCCTTAATTTATATTTGGAAATAATTAATGATTTTGAACATAATAATCCAAACATGATAAACACAACACAAATAGTAGTACTAAATAATATATTTTTTAAATAATTAAGTAAATTAATAAATATTATTATTATTAATAATAATGTATTGTCCTGGGTTTTGCACAGAAAACTCTCTCTCTAGCACACCCAGTAAAACCTGGTTTTACTTACAGTACTGCGTAAAAGCCTTGGGCACAAAAGAATGCCATAATCAAAGATGCTTTTGAAAACATTTCTACATAAAATAAACTTCTTAAGGTCAATAAAGAGTAATAAAATAAACAGTCAATATTGGGTATGAAAAGTCTTTGCTAATAAATATGCAGAAATGTTAGACACAGATGTGTGCAGTTTTATAAGTTAAAAAGATGTCAGGCTTTATTGGGCATACAGGACAACGCAAGTTATTCTTGTAACTTTGTCACACTTGCTCCTTTCTATTTTCATACAAAACCTAGGAGCCTACGTTATGATTTTTTATATTATTAGTTTCCAGCTAAAAACTGGTCTATATACTGCTTTATTCTATATACAGGATACTACAGGCCTGGAGCCTATCCCAGGAGACTTGGGGCACGAGGTGGGTTACACTCCGGAGAGGGGTGCCAATCCATCGCAGAACACACACATACAGTACACACATTTACAGACTCATTCACACACTATGGGCAATATGGGAACGCAGATTAGCCTAATCTGCAGGACATTGGAGGCTCGGTGGTATGTTTCCCGCCTTCCATGCAGAAGACCCGGGGTCAATTCCGATCCAGTGCCCAAACACTAGCCATTGGATGCAGTCCCAAGCTTGGATAAAATGGGAAGGTTGCATCAGGAAGGGCATCCGGCGTAAAAACCTGTGCCAAGATATGTACGGACTGGTTAGTACCCCTCGCCGAAAGACTAACAAAAAAAAATTTACTTAATCTGCATGTCTTTGGACTGTATGAGGAAACCGGGGTGCCTATAAGAAACCCACAAAGCACGGGGAGAACATGCAATACACCTGAAGAGGAAATCGTATCCTCTGCATATATATATATATATATATATATATATATATATATATATATATATGAGCACAGTACTGTATATGTCATTATGGCTTAATGGCCTGAAGAAATGGGTGGGGGGGGGGGGGGGGTGTTGAGGTTTGCTAACTAAAAGTCCAGAACAGAAACTATACAGAAATGTGAAGCGTCACAATCAGGTTAATTGTGAGACAGGTGAACTTCTCTCACTCAGCAGACTTCTGCAGCACGCGCGCTCAGAAGGATCAAAGGGACCTGTTTGTTTACAGTTATGAAGTCATGTGCCTTTAAATGAGATGCGCGCGCTGCTTCTCGCCGGAAGTGGTGACAAATCCAAGACGGGTTTCGAAAATATTAATAACTTTTTATAAATATAATATAATTTCGAGTTATTTATAATTCACGAGAGTAACTTAAATACAATCTCTCAGTAAAACTAGCATAATCATTGAAAATTATTTCTTACAAAATTTTGCGTTAAAAGTTCACAACTTGGACAGAGTATAAACTTATAAATTGTTAACAGTTAAAAGTTTACTGTCTACGGTTGAAAATAATGGTACTGATGAACAACATAAAATTATGTACTGAATGAGTTAACTAGCTAGTTATACTATCAAAAACTAACCTAAACAAGCACTGTATAAAGTAAATAATAACCAGACACATACCGTAACGTTGGTAAGACAACAAGGTCGATGGTTACTTCTATGAACTGTTCATAAGACGCGAAATACAAGGCGAATTAGTTAAAACATTAGTCAAGACAGTTCGCCGAGTGTTTTTATTTTTGCCGTCTCTGGGGGGGGGGCGGGACTTTCATATTACGCTCAAGGCCTCCGGTACTTCGCCTTTTAATCGGTTAACACGCCACTCATTTTAGCATACACATTTGGATAAAGTTGTCCAACACTTTCGGCATCGCTTATAATCCTGACTTTGACCCGCAGATCGAAAAAGTTGTGTAAAAGTTCTTGATCACTCAAGTCAGACCGCCGCCAAGAACTAACAAGTTTCCCCAGCGCACCAGCAGCAACCCAAACAGCCAATCACAGTACGCAGAACGCGCCTCGAGATCTCGTCTGTCCAATCACAGTCAAGTGGAGCCAGGTAGTCAGGATAGGTTGCGCGGGCTGAGTGCTAGAACGAAATGTCAGCCATATTAACGGTCTAGCAGAACTTCAGGTCCATGGTAACAGGACTGTCACGCGAAATTTTAACGATTTCTCCGTGGCAGCAGTGCACTTCCAGGCATTTGTATACGAATTGAAGGCTTGTCCAAACCGTGCACGGTGTCCGTGAGGATGGAAATGGTGTCAGTAGTTAGCTGGTTAGCTTTAAAAACTCATAACCATACGTAGCTATTATCCAGGCTAATGTTTTGCTAACTGCTGACTGACATTGACCAGGCTGCATTTTCGCAAAACATTCACTGAATAAGTTTTAAATAAATTTCAGGCACGTACATATGTCCAGGATTACCTTATCTTTCAATCAGAAACGCCAAAAAAACACCCGAGCTTGAGCCTTCTGCAGAGCCTCCTGTTTTTCGCGCCCGCTAGCTCCTGGCTTTCAGAGGGGAAAAAAAAAAAAAAAGCCGGCAAAAAAAATTTCAGCGATAAAACATCCCCTTAAATGTCCTCAGTGTTTCATGGTACGGTCGTGGAAATGTCTTCTAGTTCTCATCAAGGCAACCATAATTAATTCCCCCCGTAAACACACAAGCAAGGACAATTCTCACTTTCACAAGCCTAAACAGATTTCTCTGACAGAAAAAAGCTAGCGAGCTAAGCTAACCAGGCTATTTTCAGCCACATAATGTACCGACGTTGGCTTGCTAGATAGTAAGCTAAGCTGATACAGAGGGAGAGAGTGGGGCTTTCAGTCAAGATAGCAAGAACACGCCCCTTTACAGAAAGCAGGCCATTTCTATCGTCTTGCTTTTTAGCTATTAATCATGTTGTAGGGGTATTTATTTAAGGTCTGGTAAAAACAAATGCAGTTTGTAATTCAGTTCAGAGTGCACACCCAAGCAAGGCTTGTACTACTGGTTGATGGGAAAGGTGCAGTGCCTGCTAGCTTCGACTGCACTCAATACAACTATTGGCTGTTGCAGTCAGAGGTTTTAGCCAGTTGGCACAGAGGCGCTGCACATACTGTAGCACTGAGGTAGATTTCAAGCTCGAAGAGAAATGAGACGGCAGGGAAATGACTGGAAGTCTGAAACAAATTCAGTAAACACATATAGCATTCGCATATAAGGGGGAAAACTCACAAGCAAATTTCTCGATCAATTTAAACTGTATTCAATTAATTAAGCCTCAACTCTATTGAGTCATGAAACCCTTTCTGAGGCATGACAATTCTATTACATTATTATATTTCACTCATTCATCGTCTACACCGATTTATCCTGTATCTAGGGTTGCGAGCCTGAAGCCTATCCCTGTAGACTTAGGGCACAAGGCGAGGTACACTCTGGACAGGGTGACAATCCATCGCAGGGCATACATACACACACACACACACACACACACACACACACACACACACACTCATTTACACACTACAGGGGATTTTGGGAACGCCAATTAGTCTATATTGCAGATCTTTGGACTGTGGAACTGAGGAAACAGAAGTACCCGGAGGAATCCCACCAAGCACAGGGAGAACATGCAAACTCCATGCACCCAGAGACGGGAATCGAACCCGGACCCTGGAGGTGCAAGGCGACAGTGCTAACCACTACACCTTGTATTATTTTTTAGAAATTTATAAGAATGTTTCCAGGGCAGGCCCAGTGAGGGCTCCCTGTGGGGACCCCACTACGCGCCCTGATACTGCCCTATCACGTGGGACCAACACTTAGGGACCCTGGTGGCAAAATATTAGAATTATGAACAGTTAACATGTAACATTTAGGGCATAATGATAGGACACACGGAGTGAAAAGATTTGAATTCCCTTAAAACAAAATTTATTTAAAGTAACAGCTCCTTTTTGGTTGCTTTTGCAGGGATCTAAAGTCCATCCTTGCATAGGAGGCAAGAATACATCTTCTTCAGTATGTCATATGTGCATCTATCTATCTCTCTAGCTATCAAACATAGAGGGAAATTTAGCTACTGTCACATACAAAAGTCTGGACACACCTATTTCAATGTTTTTTTAATTTTCAGATTTACTTTCTACATTTTTGAACAATACTGGAGATTTCGAAACTGTGAAATAACACATATGGAATTAGGCAATCAAATAACAACAATAACAGTCAGTTGTCATTTTTAAAGACATGAAGGTCAGCTGTTCTGGAACAGTCCTTGCAAGAACAGTATTGTCAAGTGCATTTGCAAAACCCATCAAGCACCATGATGAAACCGGTTCTCATGAAGACCGTCCCAGTAAAGCAAGACCAAAACTTACCTCTGTATGTTCCTTAGTTAATTTAGAGATACCAGTCTTAGAAATCACCTCAGATTAGATTAAACGAGATTACTGCATATTTTGGACGCCTTCGGCATTGTTTTACAATGTAGAAATAAATAAAAATCAGGAAATACCATAGAATTAGAAGCTGTATGTCCTGGTAGTACAGTATATGGAACACGGAGAACCTGATGAAACCCATTTAGACATATCGAGAACATGTTATATTCGACCTTGGCAGCAATCTGAGCTTATGAATGAATCAGTAAACCCTGGAGTTATAAAACTGCCATACTACCATTTGAGTCACTGCGCTGCAAATAAATGTTATGAAAAAGAAAATAATTAAACAATAATCCTATTGTTTTTATTTACTTATCTTCAGTAACTCTTTTATGAATATCCATGAAGATTAGACTGAAGACAGGAACACATCGTGGTATGGAACACGCACACATTTTCAGACTTTCTAACATGTTTTTGGGAGAGGAGGTGAAACATAGTCATGATCAAACCCTGGAGCTGTGAGGTTCTAGCGCTGCCTGCTGGTCTATTGTGTCATCTTTAAGACAAAATTAGGTTGGCAAATAAATGTTAGATTTAACCATGTAGGTTTAGATCTGATGTTCATTCATTTATCACAAGTAATAAAAATAACCAGGCAGTTAACTGCATTATTAAAAGTATTGATTGTGACATAACAGCAGAGTTTATAGCAGTGTTTAACAGATATATCAGGAACTGAGCATGAGTGAGTGTCATGGAGAAAAAAAAAAGTATATTCATGTTGTGTTTTGGTTTATAGTATTAATTTTAAACCTTTAACAGTAACTTACACCCCTGCACAGTGGTGGAATTATTCAGTCAGCCAGTTATGCAGCAGAAGTGCAATGCATGAAATCATAATGATACAGGTCAAGAACTTCATTCATATTAATATTCACATCAAGAAATATAATAAAGGGAAATTGTAATCTCAGTCATTCTGACTGTGAGCATTTTTGATTTTCTTTCTTTCTTTCTTTCTTTCTTTCTTTCTTTCTTTCTTTCTTTCTCTTTTTTTAAGGTGCAGATCTTCTTTGATTTCCTTGCAGAACAGTCTCTAGAGTTTATGCAACATGTTGCGGGGAAAAAAATTCCACTGAGTGGCGGCTTACTCCACATGCAGCTTATTGATGAGAGAGGTCAGACGACATGAGCCAGGCTGTTTTTGAGCTGGCAGAAAGGCTATGATAACTCAATTAGACACTCTTTACAACCACAGTGAGCAGAAAAGCATGTCAAACAAACAGCACATTAAATCTGGGAAACAAGAGTCCTGATCCTGTCAACCAAGAGCAGGAATCCGAGGTTCACCCTATTGGTGAGCGAGTGTTCACTGTGGCCTCAGATTCTCGTTCCTGGCTTACAGGAATGAAATGATGTTAAGTATTAGTGGGACGCTGAGATCCGTGCATACAGTATTATGCATTTCCAAAATGAAACACATCTACATGAAATAGCTTAAATATTCATATTAATTAAAGAATAAAAAAAAGGAATAATACTAAAAATTATAGATTCTATTAAAGAAAGAAAGCATGTCTTTTCAGACATAAATACGTCTAGTCTTTTTAAGGCATTTATTTAAAAAGGTGTCATCAAAATACTACATGATTGATTGTCATAAATGTACTGGGTTCATTATCAATATCATTATCAAATGCATCTTACAAAGCTATGCACCATAAACAACATTCACAAATCATTTTATAACATACCCTGTCGTATGACCATTACATATATCTCAATACCTACAGCATAACGTCACAGGGCCAGAGGCGTAAGACCATACTGCGTACAACTGCTGTGTTGGAAATGATCATCAATGAAAAGTAAAATCCAATGTAACAGAAAAAGCCTCCATATCACACAATCCATGATCCCTCTTAATGGTGACACTATCAATAGTCTGATGGTACAGTACGTGCCAACCTGTCGTATATCATTTGAATCTGATCTCGTTTCCTCCGAACTGTAGCTGGAGAAGATCTTGATACTAAAGGGAACTTCAATTATGCCTGATTTCAAGATTCAAGGTTGAGTAGTTTTAAGAGTTTAAGTTCTCGAACAGCAGTGTCACATTAGAGGACTTGAGCTGGTTTTGATACACAGTGCTATGCTTTATTGTACAGTATACTCTGATGGGCACTTCTGCCTTTTTTTTTTTGTTTGTTTTAATCTCTATTCAATATTACAAATAATATTTTAGTTATCTTTTCCCCCCCCTGTCTTCTGAGCACAAAAAGCCACAACGTTGAAGGTCTGATTTAAAGAATCCAAATGAATGTAATTTTTTCCCTTAAAAAAAAAAAAAAAAAAAAAAAAAATCCCAAACCTAAAACACAGGCTTCAAGGCAACGAATGAAAGGCGATCGCTACTGTAACAGCAGTACATCCTTAAGCTCACTTGTCAGGCACACTACAAAGATACATTCATTCTACTGACTCATCCTGGATTGTCATGACTTGTAATAGATTTCCGTGTAAACATTCGTACATGCCGTTCCTCCGCACCAATCGTCTGCATAAAGGCGTGGCTGTGACATAGTGTAACATCACTAAGACATTGTCAGTGTGTTTCTCCTCTTCGAGTCTCTCCTTGGAAACGGAACAAAACTCTTCACTTCTTTAAATGACAACCCTGTTCAGAAAACATCCAGCAAATAAGACCATTATATCTAACAGCATCCACGGAACAACAACAACAGGTCAATTGGAAAAATCTTATTTTCGCTAAGTATTTGGTGCACACTTTCATGTCTAGGCTAAAACCTTGACGGATTCTGCATCCTAATGCATTTAAAACGTATAATGCAATGTGTGCCGATGTAGAATGTTAATCTAAATGTTATTAGATTAGAAGTGCATGCGTTAATCTGTAATTTCTGGCGTAAAAAAAATATATGTTGTTTTCATTTACTCTACTAGGTGCACTTACTCTTCCATTCCTCTAGGGGCAGCGTGGCATTGTCATAACTGTCATCGTACGGCTTAGGCTCCGGGCAGTCTTCTGGATCTCTCAGACCATCGAAGTAACTGTGGGACAGTGCGCCATCAGCGGTGATGCGTGTATGTGCGTCTAAAACCAGCATCTTCTCCAGCAGATCCACCGCTGACAGAAATATTGAGTTTTAGGTTAGATGAACAGGGCACAAGTTGGTTCAAACATGGATCAAATATAAACATAACAAGCCAACGAAGTCATAGGAAATGCTGATGTATGATTTGGTAGTTTGCTTACTGCACAAGTACAACGCACCCCACCAACCCCAAACAAGCTCGAACACGCTGCATTCCGATACTGTTTTTATACTGGACTAGTATGACCTAAATCATGGTGCAAAAATGCTCCCTTGCCATGAAAATGAATAGAAGCAACAATATATTATTGTCCAACACTTGTCAAAGACACTTGCAATAAGGTCTTCCAAACAGAATCATACAAATAGGAGTCAAGAGCTTCATTATATTTTCAGGATGGGGAACATGTGATCTCAGTAGCTGTACATGAACCCTTTGTATAATCAGAATAAAAGCCCAATCAAGATGCATCATGTGACCTATTTTCCTATTCTTCACATATACATACATACACAATACTGTGCAAAAGTCTTAGGCGCCATATTATCTGTAGTACAAATTTTGTTATATACGTTTATTATGTCTGCATTATGATGTACAAGACCATTCCCTACAAAGATACACTAAAATTAATAAATAAATAACATTACAGAGGAATATTTGCAAAAAATCAATAATGTAATGAAATAATGAAAATAGAAAGGAGCGAGTGTGACGAAGTTACCAAAAGAACTCCTATTCTCCAGCATGCTCAGTAAAACCTAACAGCTGTTTTACTTAGAATACTGCACACATCTGTATCGAACACTACCGCTTATGTTCAAGCAAAGAGTTTCCACACCAAATATTGACCGTTTATTGTTTGTTATTACTTAGTGCTTTTTATAGGGGTTCCTTTTAATGTAGAAATGTTTTCAAAAACATCATTGCATTCGGCTTTTGTTTGGATGTGCACGGTGCTGTAAATAAAATGGCTGTTAGGTTTTACTGAGCATGCTGGAGAATATGAGTTCTTTTGGTAACTTCGTCACACTCGCTCCTTTCTATTTTCGTGCAAAACCCAGGAGTCGACATTATTGATTATTTATTTTTCCCATCTGAAAACTGGTCTGTCATGTAATATGTCGCTTTCTTTACAGGCATGCAAATATTCTTCTGTAATGTTGTTTAGTCATTAATTTTAGTGTATCTTTGTAGGGAATGGTCTTGTACATCATAATGCAGACATAATAAACTTATATAACAAAATTTGTACTACAGATAATATGGTGCCTAAGACTTTTGCACAGTAATGTATATACAGTATATAAAACTGTATATTTGTATATATCCCTAGACTCTCTCTCTATGTGTTCTTTTTTTGCAAATTATATATGTGCATACTGTATACTTTATATGCATATTGTATGCTTATATTTCTATTTCTATCTATCTATCATCTACAGGTATCTATCTATCTATCTCACTTTTAACAGACTGCTTCGTTCCGCTCCGATTGGCATAAGAAGGGTGACGTAAACCTTTGATAATCCGTTTAATAGGTAAATATTAGCCATGTAAATACTTGATCTGATTGTTTTACTTGTTTCTTTGAAGCAAATGTGCTCTTTCTGTGCATGTTTGTAGCATTAGCATTTTTAAAAATTTTGTTTCCACTCCTGATCAGTCGCTCTGTAAGAACACCTCTCACCCACCAGGCTGGCATCCCCAAGCTCCTGGTCTTAGGCAGAGGAATGAGCACTATTTTGTACCCACACAACATATCACAACATCTCATCACATCAGGTTCCACCTGGGTCAGCCAGGAACAGGAATCTGAGTCTACAGTGGGCACAGATTCACCAAACTAAAACAGTTGAAGATTGATAAAACATGACCCGGTATGAGGAATCTCAGTTCATGCTGTGACATGCTGATGGCAGACTGACAGCATGGACCCAACCTGCCCTGAGCTTGCAGGTCAGGCTGGTGGCAATAGAATAATAACTGTATATAGGAACTGTTTAATTGCCACAAACATATTTTTTTTGGAAATGTCTCCTTAAAACGGGAATAAAATGAGTGCATCATGGCTATATACTGATCAGCTGTAACAATGAGTCACAACGACATAAATAAGCCTTGAGGGCCCACGATCCTGTCACCAGTTAACTGATATATAATTAATAATCAGTGTTAATGCATCAATCAACAACATCAAGAATAATAATCAAATAGTCTGGCCTATTGGTATTAAGAGGCTTAATTCCTCAAGCCATTACACCAGCACCAAAACGCACTGCAGACCCAAGGCAGGTCGGCTTCAGGTGTCCAAACCAGGTCATGTTTTTCCACAGTGTAATTTTGGACACCATGTGTCTTGGAGGTTTAGCATCCCGTTCCGAGATACTTTTCTGCTCACCACAATTGTAAAGAGTTACTATTTGGTGGCTCAGTGTGTTAAGGCTCTTCTGCCAGGTTTCTTCTGTCGGGTCCTTAAGCAAGGCCCTTAACCCCGTCTGCTCATGATCGGACATGCTTTTCCATATCCAAATTCCATTTCAATTTGATCGTTGCTCTTTACTCTGCACATTGTCTTGCCCATGGACATGATCTCAAGTTAAAGTTTTTCTCTATATTTTTTTCATATTTGTATTATTTGACAACTCTGTATAATGTATAATATAAAGTGGAGCTGTATAATGGCTGACGCAGCTCTCTAACCCTCACCTTCTAACAAAGAAAGCTGGGATATATAAAGAATAAAGAATTTCACTGTACAATAATGTATATGTGATAAATAAAGGCTGAATATAACTTAACCATTGCCTTGTTGTCAGTTCAAACTAATTTGGCCAATTTCCTTGACCTCAAACATCAACAAGGTCAATTGTTAAAATAAAATTGAATTGAAGTGAACGAGGCATTTCCACCAGCAGGACTGATGCTCGTTGGATAGTTGCTTTTTTGTATTAGAATAAATGCCTCACCAACCAAGATCATATTTTCCTCCCATCCTAATGTTTGAGGTGAAAAGTCACTGAAACTCGTGAACAATATATACATGATTATTTCGCACTGTACTGCAGCTGTATCACTGGCTTATTGGGCGATCCTACTGTATGAATGATCAGGGGTACTATTATTATTATTATTATTATTATTTAATATAATTATCACCAACACTGAACTTTACAACATCAGTTTGCCAGCATTACAGTACTAAAGCTGCATCTGCAAAAAAAAAAGTATATATACAATAATATATAATATATATATATATTGTATATATACTTTTTTATATATACTGTATATACAATATACAGTATATTTTTTCCTACAATATATACAGTATATATATATATATATATATATATCTGTTGAAATGTGTGTGTATGCTCTTCAAAATAGCAGAGGGAATTCCCCAAAGAGGAAGTGGTGGGCATTAGTCAATGACGGTATTTGAGAAATAGGAACAGAATGAAATAATAAGTTATTAATAATTACAGCGTGCCATATAAAATTTAGTGGAATGTACACTGACAAATTTGAGTATTTTGATATGATACCAACATCCTGCACCTCTCGCTGTGTGTCTGCTCACCTTGTTCACTGGCCCGGGGAAACAGCGCTGAGAAATCTTTCCGGGGATAAAAGGGAAGTGATTTCACATAGTTCTTTGCCTGCACACACACAATGTGGAGAAGATATTAAAACCTAATTTGACACAGAGCACCAGTTTACACAGGTATTGATCAATGTCTTAAATAAATCATCAAAGTATCAGATGATATGGAGGGTATAGCCTCTAATAAACAGTACAGTATGTTGAGTGTCTTGTGTTGCATAAGAAAGAACTGTTTCCTGTGTGTTATGGATCGATATTAATATTACAAGAACCTGGGTATTAACCACATTGCAGGTTACATCTCTTACCTCCTGGCTTTCTAGTTTCTCAATGAATTCTGGCCCAGGCGTCCCTGTCACCTTCATGATTTGAACCAGCTGGTCCATGTCTGATTTGTAAAGATTAAAGATGCTAAGTTATATATTTCAGGCTCGATTCAATGTCTTTTGTCGATTCAATGTCTTTTTGGCTTAAAGCTCCAGAAAACATTCGGCACACTCCAGGATGCTCAAAAGCAAGACGCGTGCCAGATAACTCGCCACAGTATTTTCGGAAATGAACTGAAATTCTCGGAAACGCTTGTTACCCGATGAGAGGCTCAACAGTGATAGAAACGGTTATTAAAGGATACAGTCTTTTCCTTTGAAGAGTGTCTTTCCGTTGAACATTTCTCCCATTATGCACCCAACGGACCAGATGTCCACTAAAAGACAGGCAACAGGCGCAATGAATAAATAAATATAACTCCATTACTAATATAACACCACAATCAGATTGATATAACAGAATTAGAGACCATTTAGAAATGAAATCAAACTGCGAATTGAGATTCTACAATAACTAATAATAATCACGTGTCTTGGAAAGGCTTTAATCAGAGCCTAAAGGCGTAATATGAAAAATGCATGACTGTTATCTTGCCTGTCTGGTTGTAGTGCATCCAATTTAAAATAACCTCAGGCGCTCGGTACCATCTTGTCACAACATAACCGGTCATCTCTTGTTCTGCATGCCTTGCCAAGCCGAAGTCCAATATCTGCGGCCACAGATGCAAGACACTACTGAAATATCCGTCAACCTATTAGCACCGTCATCGGTCAAGTGCCGAAAGGACATCAATAAATCCAAAAACATTTTCACCACTGTTTTCTCATTGTAACTGACCTTTAGCTCGCAGTCTTGGTTCACTGCCAAGTTGCCTGGTTTCAGATCCTGAAGAAAAACACAGTAATAGATAGTTGTTGGAATGGTTGTTCCTCTTAACGCTTTTCATTATTTAACGTCTAGGTTCTATTACTAATTACAAAAGACTTCGATATTGTGTTGTACAAAGTGCAGACAGAACAATAGAGACACGAAACCGAAGTGAAAAACAATGTGTAGAGAGAAATACTGGTTAGGACAATACCTCAGGTTTATAACAATCCATTTTTGAGGTATATTTTTGATAAAGTGAAGGTAAAGAAGTTAGATGAATGTGATAGTTACTCTGACAATGTTGCGGAAAGCACAATAACACAAACTTGGCACCATTGGAATTGACATGGATTTTGATATTCAATTGAGGTTATGTAACTAAATATTGGGAAGAAGTGCCATCTGAAGTGCCAACGCCTTCTTAGCTAAGTTCCTACACCTTTCTATGTCTTCCTCGACTAAATGACAAAGCTTCTGCACCTTACACTTCCTTGTCGCCTCCCAAATACTGTTCAAAAGTTTTAAATGGCAGGTGGTGCACAGGCTTAGTGGTTAGCGTTGATGGGTTGCACCTCCAGGGTCCAGGTTTGATTCTCGCCTCTGTATGCATGGAGTTTGCATATTCTCCCTGTGCTTGGTGGGTTTCCTCCCACAGTCCAAAGAGATGCAGATAAGGCTAATTGGCGTTCCCAAATTTGCCTGAATGAGTGTCTGTGTGTGCCCTGTGATGGATTGGCACGCCATCCGGGGTGTACCCCGCATTTTGCCCCATGTCTCCTGGGACAGGCTCGAGACCCCTCACGACACTGTATACGGGATAAAGCAGTATAGACGTTGAGTGAATGAGTCTGTGAATGAGGCAAGCCTGAAGTCCAGTCCAAGTTCTCAGAATCGTAGCATTCCACAGTCACTTTTAATATCATTCACATGAGGGTATGTTCTCGCAATTTCACAAACCAAATGTTGCTCTTTTGCGGACACAGTTGTTGATCAGTGAGCTGTAAGCTCAAGTAGGATTATTTGCTGCTGCTGCAGAAATGTGTTTTTGGTCCTTGACTCCTGCATGGAGGTGCGAAAATATGGGCGGGTGTTCCAACTCTCTGGAACACCCAGCCAGTCCTGCCAGTGGATTCGCTCAAGCTCTTTGGAAATCCGACATCCTTAAGTCTACTGAACAAATACCAGCTCATCATTCATCTCCAAAGACCTGCTTGAATTAGAAAGCACAACTACATATTCACTATATTCACTAGTCTCTCATTTAATACAGCTGGATTGACTGAAACACAAATCAGCAGTTAATCTTCCCCGGAAGTGATGAAGAATAAAAGTACCATGACAAAGTTTGGCTGATGTCATGCATTTTGTACTGTATTGTGAAACTCCCAAGTATCCAGGCGTTAATACTGCAAGTGCCGAACAGTTCTAAACATGCCAGCCAGTGTCAAAGCTAAGAATAAGAACTGCTCCTTGAATTACCTTAAAAGGTCATGCCTAAAAGAAAACAAAGATATAACCTAATTCAACAAAGTTAGTTTGAATTTTGCTATGGTGATGATATTTGCTTCTGCACTTCTTTCAAAAGTCAATAGGAAAAAACAACATTAAGCAGGATGACAGTGACAGTGATAAACACCATCCTCAAGAAAGAATCTAGGTACTAAGTACCAGCGCAAACTCTTTTAAATAGCATTAAACGTTTTTATTGAAAAGTTGCTTTCTAAAAAATTAAATCACTGCCTGCTTCACAGAAAGTTTGGCCCATCTTGCAACATTCTGCAGTTATTACTAAGGGCGCCTTTAGGGCATCCCTACTTTTATTATTATTTTTATTCTCAGAACTTTGGCAGTTAATGTGGGTCGTAACTGTGGAAGCAACGGGCTGCAACACCACTAGGAATCATTTGCTTTTACGTTTCTTCTTTTATTTCTTTTTTATTACTATATACAGTGGAACCTCGGATTGCGAGTAGCGCGATTTGCGAGTGTTCCGCAAGATGGGCAAAGATTTTTAATAATTTTTTTACTTGAAAAACAAGCATGTCTTGGATTACGAGTACCAAGTATCATGTATCAATTATGCGCTTCTTGTTTTGACACCGAGTGTCACATGATCACAACTGAGCCAATGGTTTTTCTCTCTCTTGTGCTGCGGAACTGTGGGTAATCATCCCCCCGCTGGGTCTTAGTGCTCGTCTCTTACTGGTATAATCAACATCTCCCTCTCTGTTTCAGCGTGTCGTTAGTCCTATGTGTGTGCGCACGTAATTTGACACCGTGCACACACACACCGACACACCGACACACTTTCTCTCTCGCCTTTACGGCCACCCCAACACCCTGGCTTCACACACACATACAGGCACACACTATCTGCTCTACACAGAAACTCTGCTCTGTCGCGATTCTTTTCAAAGGTAAAGTGCTGGTTCATTTGTTAGTTTTTTTTTTTTTACTTTACAGCAGTGATTCCGTTAGTATGCACTCATGCGAGTGTCATTAGCAATGTTCCTTGCTAATTTTTCTTTCCGTTAATTTGTGTGCACACACATATACACACACACAGCGACTGCGCGCATAAACGGAAACACTTATCTGTCGGAATTTATTTGTACTTTTTTTAAAGGTAAAGTGCAGGATAATTTGTTTTATTTTTCTTTATATATTATAACAATTATTTTTATGTATTTAATTTTTTTGGGCTGTGGAACGAATAATTTGAGTTTTCATAAATTAGTTAGAGCGAAACAATCTGACAGTTTGCCTTATATCAAACCGCACTTCTGAGTGTAGGGGTGCAACGGTTAATCAATGTTATCCACTAAAATGCCTGAAAACACTCTGGCATGTAGGTGTCAGGCCCACTGGAGTGAGGTGAGTAATAGCACAACGTCAAACACCTTCATGAGCAAAAGTCTCCTAAGCGTGGGAACATTTCACTCTTACCTCAAGCAAAACAGATGCAAGAATCTGAGGGAAAGACTTTGTACTGGCGGGGGCGTGGCCAAGCGCCGCGCTGTGAAGGACGCGAGAGTTATGTTAGCGGGAAAGGATTCACACCTGAGGGGAATGTGGATAATTACTGACTCAGTGTTGCTGTGAGAAATCTGGTTTTTATTTTTTCAGTTCTCCTCAAGTAACCTTTCTAAGTAACATTCACACACACACACACATACTTGTGCTCTATATTATTTTCAGCTCACAGCAACGCACGTAAACACACACTTTAGCTATATTCTCCTCAGGTGTGTGTTCTTTTCGCACTTACCTCACTCTCAGGCCCTTCACACTTCACCTCGCTTTACTCACCATAGACCATAGACTTTATCTCAGGTTTCTTAACGTTTCAACTCCCATAATGGCCATCCGCCATCGATATTTAACAGTTATATATTATTGCTGCTACTTTGCTTTTCCTTGGTTTTAGAATTATTTTCATCGGGAACGTTCATTAAAAGACATTTTAACGAAGTACTCATCTTTATAATCTTGATTGTTAGTTACCATCTGCACAAAATGACCTCAAACTCAATTTAAAAGCTGATAACTAAATAAGAGCTTCTGAGTAATTGTGACAGCTGTGTTAATTAATCGATTAATCATTTCAAACTGTTTGGGAATTAAGAAGGTTAATTTCAGACTGGATTTGGCCATGAGAATCCATTCAATTTCACAAAAAAAAAAAATAAAATAAATAAATCTACTTCACCACTAGTCTCCTCGCTCGACGAACCAAGAACCAAATCTCTAGCTATAATACATCTGAGATACTGTATATGTAAAAAAAAAAAAAAAAAAAGGACCGCCATCCTGAATTAAGTTAATATACATTCTCTGTTTCCATGAGTTTGCCATGCAGGCAGGCGTGGCAGCTGCAGCGAGTCACCCAAGCCACGCCCCCTCGACTCTCACACACTCAGGAGAATCACAGACTGTGACTCCTTTGCTCAGGAAAAGTGTTACGCCATTGCGACTCTACTTCATAACTTCTTCAGTAATTGTATCTAATTCACGTCCCCTGTCCAGGGTATACTCCGCCTAGTACCCTAAGTCCCCTGGGATAGGCTCCAGGCCTCCCAAGTACCCTGTACAGGATAACGGTATAGAGAATAGATTGTTAAACTGTTAAAAATAATAATAATAAATTAAATCAATTTCTCATGGTGTAGTGCAGGCGAAAAGGAAAGAAATAATAATAATAATAATAATAATAATAATAATAATAATAATAAAATATTACTAATTACTAATAAAAATAACAGATAAGCCAAACAGTAAATGGTCGCTTAACGCCTGGAGCCCTGAAGAATGGAAAATAAATAGAAAGTGGACGTCATAAGGGAAAAAATTATATTTGTCATAGTACAATGATTTAAAAAAAAAAAAATTTATGGAAGAATTAACTTGTCAATAAAAAGCAATTGCTTATCGGATGTCGGATAAACACAGTTACACCCAAAGAGTCAATGATGATTCTAATGACATACTAAAATATATATTATCATAAAATCTAGTTTATAAAGATTAAAAAGACTTTTTAATTTTTTGTTTTACTTAATAGCTAAAGCATTTTTTCCAAAGAGAGAGGTTTGATTCAAAGTGCTGAATTCGTGATCAATGACAGATGCTGTTTATTTGCTGCCAAACACTTACCCTGTGAATGATGCCAGCGCTGTGAATGTACTGCGGAGAGATATGAAAAAAACATGAGTTAGCTTCTAGCAATTAGTCACGTTCAATCCTGGTTTCGAAACTGATTCTCTTCTACAGTACATTCAAACGCTTTGATGATTTCTAGACTGCTTACTTGTATCCTTAGGCTGTATAAAATCTAGTAGCAAATGTAATATAGGGACTTTGTTTACAGAGCAGCACCGCTGAGGTCTCAAATCTAACTGGTCAGAACATACTGTAGTTCTCACTCCGAGCCAACTTGCAGGTTTATATTACAGTGCGCACTAGTTCTCACACATAATCGTTTCTATAGTAACGGATTTAAAATGGCTTGTATGGTGGATGCTCGATATGATCTAAGACAAATAATACACAGATTTACAACATGCTGTTGTTTTACAAATAAAAAAACAGTGTTCAAATCATTGTTTTCTCTATGTTACCTTTCTTACTTGTTTCTTACTTTACCTTTCTTTTCCTTTCTTACTTGTTTGCTGACATTGGAGGTAAAGTTTTCTGGCAAGGGTCTTCAAAACAGAGTAAGCTGTAGGGATGGGAATCACCAGTGACCAGTGATTATAAAGAAAAGTTTTGGTGTTTTACCTCCTCAAACGCCTCCAAAGTCTCAATACTTAACTTGACGTTGACAGTGAGCGTGCATGAGCGGCTGTGTTTCAAACGTCGGGTGTGTGTGGCTTCTAACGTGGCTTCTTTCAACTAATTTTTGATGTGTTTTGAGACTGGATATATATATATATACTGGACATATATATATTTTAAATCGAATTTGTAATGTGACGATATGTGAATCGTATTCTCTGTAATGTGACTACGTTGCATTTTAACGAAGAGGAAGCAGGTCTGAGAGTGTTGTAACTGCTGTAATGTAAGTAATATCAAGAACCAGATTCTTTAGCATTCAATGTCAATATGCTGACATTGTAAACGGATTGTAAGAACCGCAATAAGAAATATTATTTGACATTACACTCCTGATATGTTTTGTTAGATATTAGTGTCTTGGAAGACTTTTAGGCTTTTTACAGGAAAGTGGTATGGTATGAATGAATGGTTTTTACATAATAATATAAATATAATTTTGCTCCTTTTTTGGCTGCTGCTGCTAACATCATGATCATTTTCCATTAGTTAATTATCACAGTTTTTAACTGAGTTCAAAGGAGCCTGTGATGTCTTTATTTATTTATTTGTGCAGTAATTGAGATCCTGGCCTTATATCGCATTAAACCTATTGATATACTATAAGTTTATAAGCTATACTATAAGAAGAATAAAAGGACTTGGGACATTGCCAAAAAATGAAAATATCAACTTTATGCCTTCCTATTTTTCTATAACATTACACCACAAATGTTTCATTCCATATTTAAAATACAACAATGTGGTCGAATTGCTGAATTTTATCAATAACTGTCTCAAATCCCCAACAATACGACAATAAGTTAAGTTCTCGTTGTTGGATATGTGAGATGGACACAAGAGAACATCATGCTAAATATATTCCTCCTAACTGTAATTGTTCTTTCTGAAAGAGAGATTTGTGGATTCTTTTTTCTACCTTTAGTCCGCAGAGCATCTGGTAAACCAGGAACTGCACACGGTCTTCTGAGAGCAGACCTCGCACCTTGGACAAATCTGTGTACATGTATGGCATCACCAGGTAGCTGAAACAGAAAAAGTTTTAGTTTTTTTTTAGTTTTCTTTAAACAGGGAAAACACAAATATTATAGTTTTAATGGGTCAGCGTCACTGCTGTAAAGACTGTAGGCTCCACCCAGGTACCATGAAAATAATTGCTGTGATTCAACAATGGGGCGATCTGATGCACAAGTTGATTATTTTAAAACATCTTATGTGTTTTAAGCAATGCATTTTTTATTAAAACAAAGACAGATACAGTTATACTGTTTATCTGTATGCTGGGTCCTTTAACATGTCAGAGACCTAGATAAAAATGACAGGAAGGATAAGTGTAAAACTCCTGTCAAAAAACATTATGTGGAAAAAAGGAATTTCCATTGTGGTGACCCCTACTGGGAGCAGCCGAAAGAACAATAACAACATTGAATGTTATGGAACAACTGGAAATAATAGAGTTCTCAGATTTGGCAGAAATCTGACTGACTGTTAAAAAGCAACGACACTCATAAATGTTAAATAAATGTCTCCTGAAAAAAATTACTATATAAATAAATATACTACAAACACAAAATAACGAAAAGCAAAATCAATTAAAAACAAAATAACAAATGAAAACACAACGACAATTCAGACAAACTAGAAAAGGTAGGCATTGTTTCCGAATGAAAGTCTTACCGCTGATTGGACGAGACATCTGCCACTCAAGATCACCGGTAAGAATTTCATTCTCAAACTAAACCTACTAAACCATTCTCAAACCAACCTTTTCCATTTTGTTGATTTTTACCACTGATTGGACGAGACATCTGTCACTCAAGATATACTGCAGCCTCACAGACATTCAGATGCTTTGAGGCTGCAGGACTTCTTGTATATCTTGAGTGACAAATGTCTCGTCCAATCAGCGATAAGATTTTCATCTGCAAACTATACCTACCTTTTCCGATTTGTTTGAATTGTCGTTGTGTTTTCTGATCTGATATTTTGCTTTTCAGATTTCTTTTGTTCTTGGTTTTGTTATTTTATTTTGGATTAGTTATTTTGTTTTTGGTTATGTTATTTTCATTATGGATTTGTTATTTTTGTTTTTAAATTTGTTATTTTGTTTTCAGTTTTGTTATTTTGTTTTCAGATGTTATTTTGTGTTAGGTTTTGTTATTTGGTTTTAAAATTTGTTATTATGTTTTCGGTTTTGTTATTAAGTTTTCAGATGTTATTTTGTTTTCAGTTTTATTATTTTTATTATGCATTTGTTATATAATTTGATATTATGTTCTCAGTTTTGTTATTTTGTTTTCAGATGTTATTTTGTGTTAGGTTTTGTTATTTTGTTTTAAAATTTGTTATTATGTTTTCGGTTTTGTTATTAAGTTTTCAGATGTTATTTTGTATTCAGTTTTGTTATTTTGTTTTCAGACGTTATTTTGTTTTCAGTTTTGTTATTTTGTTTTCGGTTTTGTTATTTTGTTTTTAAATTTGTTATTTTGTTTTCAGTTTTGTTATTTTGTTTTCAGATGTTATTCTGTGTTAGGTTTTGTTATTTTGTTTTAAAATTTGTTATTATGTTTTCGGTTTTGTTATTAAGTTTTCAGATGTTATTTTGTTTTCAGTTTTGTTATTTTGTTTTCAGACGTTATTTTGTTTTCAGTTTTGTTATTTTGTTTTCGGTTTTGTTATTTTGTTTTTAAATTTTTTATTTTGTTTTCAGTTTTGTTATTTTGTTTTCAGATGTTATTTTGTGTTAGGTTTTGTTATTTTGTTTTTAAATTTGTTATTATGTTTTCGGTTTTGTTATTAAGTTTTCAGATGTTATTTTGTTTTCAGTTTTATTATTTTTATTATGCATTTGTTATATAATTTGATATTATGTTCTCAGTTTTGTTATTTTGTTTTCAGATGTTATTTTGTGTTAGGTTTTGTTATTTTGTTTTAAAATTTGTTATTATGTTTTCGGTTTTGTTATTAAGTTTTCAGATGTTATTTTGTATTCAGTTTTGTTATTTTGTTTTCAGACGTTATTTTGTTTTCAGTTTTGTTATTTTGTTTTCGGTTTTGTTATTTTGTTTTTAAATTTGTTATTTTGTTTTCAGTTTTGTTATTTTGTTTTCAGATGTTATTCTGTGTTAGGTTTTGTTATTTTGTTTTTAAATTTGTTATTATGTTTTGGGTTTTGTTATTAAGTTTTCAGATGTTACTTTGTTTTCAGTTTTGTTATTTTGTTTTCAGACGTTATTTTGTTTTCAGTTTTGTTATTTTGTTTTCGGTTTTGTTATTTTGTTTTTAAATTTGTTATTTTGTTTTCAGTTTTGTTATTTTGTTTTCAGATGTTATTCTGTGTTAGGTTTTGTTATTTTGTTTTAAAATTTGTTATTATGTTTTCGGTTTTGTTATTAAGTTTTCAGATGTTATTTTGTTTTCAGTTTTGTTATTTTGTTTTCAGACGTTATTTTGTTTTCAGTTTTGTTATTTTGTTTTCGGTTTTGTTATTTTGTTTTTAAATTTTTTATTTTGTTTTCAGTTTTGTTATTTTGTTTTCAGATGTTATTTTGTGTTAGGTTTTGTTATTTTGTTTTTAAATTTGTTATTATGTTTTCGGTTTTGTTATTAAGTTTTCAGATGTTATTTTGTTTTCAGTTTTATTATTTTTATTATGCATTTGTTATATAATTTGATATTATGTTCTCAGTTTTGTTATTTTGTTTTCAGATGTTATTTTGTGTTAGGTTTTGTTATTTTGTTTTAAAATTTGTTATTATGTTTTCGGTTTTGTTATTAAGTTTTCAGATGTTATTTTGTATTCAGTTTTGTTATTTTGTTTTCAGACGTTATTTTGTTTTCAGTTTTGTTATTTTGTTTTCGGTTTTGTTATTTTATTTTTAAATTTGTTATTTTGTTTTCAGTTTTGTTATTTTGTTTTCAGATGTTATTCTGTGTTAGGTTTTGTTATTTTGTTTTTAAATTTGTTATTATGTTTTGGGTTTTGTTATTAAGTTTTCAGATGTTACTTTGTTTTCAGTTTTGTTATTTTGTTTTCAGACGTTATTTTGTTTTCAGTTTTGTTATTTTGTTTTCGGTTTTGTTATTTTGTTTTTAAATTTGTTATTTTGTTTTCAGTTTTGTTATTTTTATTATGTATTTGTTATATAATTTGATATTATGTTCTCAGTTTTGTTATTTTGTTTTTGGATTTGTTGTTATGTTTTCGGTTTTGTTATTTTGTTTTTGAATTGAATTAGTTGAATTAGTTATTTTGAATTGAATTAATTTCAGAGAGATGAATGTGTTATGGTAAGAAGGAAATGTGATGCATGAGGTGATGAAGTGATGCACCCATCATACACTGTGCCTTTGCAGGTAGTGTTATGATCTGGGGTTGCTTCATTAGGGCAGGTCGAGGCTCAGCAGCATTATGTGGCAATAAAATTAAGTCAACTGATGACCTGAATGTACTGAATCATCAGAGTAGCACATCTATGCTTTCGTTCTATTATTTCAGGACTAATTGTGAAAGAGTGGCTTTAAGAGCATGAGGAATCATTTCAACACATGAATTGGCCACCAAATTGTGCCATAATCAGAGCTAAAGGCAAACAAAATATTATTGTATGTGACATTTTTTGGCCAGACACTGCATGATTTGCTTGGTTAAGTAACAATCATTTCAGACTTCGTGGAGTGTCTGTCAAGTGTGACTTTGTTGTTACTATAGAATTAAGAGCAGCACATTTCTATAATAAACCTGTAAGATTACTTTTAACCTGCTGCTGTAAAATATTAATCAACTCCCACTCTATTAGAGAATTTACCAACAGTGACATATTAAGTATTATAAACTGAAAACATTCCCCGTTTCTGATTTACAAAGCCGACTCTTATACTTTCCAGAGCTTATGATGGGATCTAACGATGAGAGGAGACACCAGTAAACAATGAGACTCACAAGTCCTGAAAGGATTCCAGTCTGGCGGCGGGGGTGAACACGTCAAGCAGCCCTATCACCTGGATCAGACGGGAAATGATAAGAGAGAATTTCAGATGAAAAACAAAAATCACAATCACTGAGTTTTTTTTTAGTGTGACTCGAACTCTCAAACGTCCATTAAGTATAGAGTGGGAGTCAGAAGTTTACATCGCCGAAATCATTTAAACTCAGTTTTTCACAATTCCTGACATTTAATCTTAGTAATCTTTTCCTGTCTGAGGTCAGTTAGGATCAACACTTTGTTTTGATAATGTGAAATGTCAGAATAATAGCAGAAAGAAAGATTTATTCCTTTTATTTCACTCATCACATTCCCAATGGGTCAGAAGTTTGCATCGAGAGCATTTAGTAATGCTGCCTTTAAATTGTTTAACTTGGGTCAAGTGTTTCAGTTCGCCTCCTACAAGCTTCAAAACGAGGTGCTTGAAGTCCATTCCTCTGTAACTGAGTCAAGTTTGTAGGCCTCCTTGCTCATACACGGTTTTGCAGTTCTGCCCACAAACTTTGTATTGGATTGATACTTTGACTTTTATTTGCAATCACGTTTTAACTTCCTGGCTGATGTCATGATGGCATCTATTTTGTGAAGTGCACCAGTCCCTCCTGGAGCAAAGTTCAACAACAACATGATGCTGCCACCCCCGTGCTTCACGGTTGGGTTGGCGTTCTTTGACTTGCAGGCCTGACCCTTTTCCCTCCGGACATGACAATAGTCATTATTGCAATGCGGTTCGATCAGACCAGAGGACATTTTTCAAAAAGTAAGATCTTACTCACATCCTCATGTGCAGCTTCAGACCTTGATCTGGCAGTTATTTCCTGGCAGTTTTGGAGGAGTGGCTTCTTTCTTGCTGAGCAGCCTTTCAGGTTATGTCACTATCTGTCTTGTTTTGCTGTGGCTATAGATACGTTTCCTCCAGTGTCTTCACAAGGTCTCTTACTGATGTTCTGGGATTCATTTGTTCTTTTCATACCAAAGAACATTTATCACTTCCAGAATGGTATGATCGTGTTAATACTTGATTAGTATTATTTGTATAGATGAATGTCGTACCTTCAGGCATTTGGAAACTGCTCTCGAGGATGAACCAGACAATGTTTTGGCTGTTTTCTTTTAAATTTTCCCACAATGTCAGAAAAAACCAGGCACTGATTTTTGCAGGTAGACCCTAAAATACATCCACAGATATACCACCAAGTGATTAAAATGCTGTCAATTAGCCTATAAGAAGCTTTTAAAGCCTTGACATCTTTTTCTTGATTTCTTAAACTGTTTAAAGTTACATAACTGAGTGTAGGCAAACTTTTCACCCAATATAATTTTGTAGTGATAAAGGTGATATAGTGATACAGTGCATTGTATCACTATATCAGGTCCTGGGTTCGATTCCTGCGCCGGGTCTGTGTGCATGGAATTTGCATTTGCACATGACTTTGTGCTTGGTGGGTTTCCTCTGGGTTCTCTGGTTTCCTCCCACAGTCCAAAGCAATGCAGATTAGGCTAAATGGTGTCTTCAAATTGCTTTTAGTTTGTGCTTGTGGGTGTTGACAAGAGGTTGTACAAATGGGAATAAATACAAATGGTCACCATTGGCCTCCACTGCACCCAGTTGGGCTACAGAGGTTCCTAAATGGAGATGGATGGAATCCATCCTTAAATTGTTGAACTCTGTGGAGCGATTTAAAAAAATTACTTATATACAGTATAGAATAATGGTGTAAACTTCTCTTGCATCACAGGGAACTAACGTACAGTACTGTGCAAAAGTATTGAACCACCCATAATTTTTTCATATTAAATAAAATTATAGGAATTATATTAACAAAGTTTTTTTTCCCCAATGCGTCAGTCTGCACAGTGTCTAGAATTACAAATTAAAATTGGTTGTTCATGTAACAACCTGAGCAGCAACCTCATTTCCCCTCTTGTCTCAGCATTCAGCATCATCAGTATAGTAATCAACGTCCTGGTCATCTCTCAACACGTGTCTCACTGGTTCATGCCTCATGTTAGAATAATTTTTCTGTTATATTCGATTGATTTACAGGTCACTGTCTGAATTTCCTCTGAAATTCCATGACTTGCCAAAATAAGAGTAAAAAAAAAAAAGTCCTGGAGAACTATTCCTGAAAACTATATAAAAAATACAAAAAAGTGTTTGGCCCTTGGAAAGTGAAATATGAAAAAACCAGGACTCTCTGAAGGCTTTCGCACTGGACTTTTAGCTGCTAATGAAACAACGATATGATCACTACAAACCTCTCAAACTATATCTTATTAAAGCTGCACTGTCAGGGCTTGTCTTAGCACATTCTCAGACCATTACAGATTTATAACCAGGTGGGGATCTGCCTGAACACAAGCAACCTGAACGCAATGTGTTGAATAATCTGGTTTAATCTGGTTCCTTTAATGCTTTAATGCTAAGCAGGAACTAAACAGTGAATGTCTTCGAAAATGCACATTTGAATTGTAAAAAAAAAAAAAAAAGTCCATATTGTTCATTTTTTGCTAATTATTCAACTAAAAAGATGATTGCATCTTATTATTAAAAAAAAGTTTTGATGTGTTCATCCAGATTTTCAGCCCTGTTATTATTTTTAAAAGTAACAGACAATTTGATTTTTTATTCCTTGTATACCTAGAAAACTGTTGCAACCATATATTATTAATAAGAGGGCTAAACAAAATCAAGCTCAGAAGGAATGAAAACCCACTGTGCCAACAATTATATAAACACTCTACTGCTGAGAGCATCATGTGTTCCTTCTAAAGCATGAAGCTACAGTAACTGCATCAAAAAGTATTGCAACTAGGCAACAAAACAGATTTCAAACACTATAAAATAATATAAAACAACAACAAAAAAGTACTGAGTTCGATTCCTGCTTCAGGTTTGCATGCTCTATCTGTGCTTGGTTGGTTTCCTCCCACAGTACAAAGACATGCAGATTAGGCTAACTGGTGTTCCCAAATTGCCCGTAGTAAATGAATGAGCGAGTGAGTCTGTGTATATGTGCGCATGCGTTCTGCGAGAGATTGGCACCCTGTCCAGGGTGTACCCCGCCCGAGTACCCTAAGTCTCCTGGGATAGGCTCCAGGCCCGCCGTGACCCTGTATACAGGATAAAGCGGCATAGACAGTGAGTGGACTGGACTTTAAATGTAAGCGACAGTATGACTCCATGTAACGATGCGACTCTCCCGAGGGGCAGAATTGCAAGAGATTAATGCAAAGCGACGGCACCGTAAGGGCAATCAGCTGTAAGGGCGGATGTGCCGCACCTGACAGCGTGTCTATTTAAGGCTCCTGATACCTGCACACTCCGTGCGAACATTAGGCAGCACCCGGTAATTCATAAAAACCTAAGTCCTAAGTTAAAAAACACATAAAGCAGACATAAGCCCTTAGAGAAAGGGTTGATTCGTCCGGAGTGGAGACGAGGGTTTATTTTTAGTTTCCAGAGCCCCTTTCGGTCTCGAGGAGCCCTGTTTGTTTTGTGTTGTCAGTTTCCTTTTGTTTTCTTTTTAGTTCCCCAAGTGTACATCATAAACACTCTCACATCCTCCTATTTCGTTGACCCTCCTATATCACACCCCGTGGTGCGGCTCTCTAAGACCCCACCTGCACCCACATAACACTCCAAAAAAAACTTTCAGTCAACTGACACTGACTTTACAAACATGGAGTCCCGTTCAGATCCTTTATTTTGACACACGTTGAAGGGAAATCTTTACCAGCAGCAGATACTGAAGGACACAGTGCAAGTGAAAGATTTATTTATTTTTTTTATCAACCGTCCAATGTTAAAGCAACAACCTTGTCAAAGTCCACGGCCGACTAAAGCAAGGCCCAAAAACACATGCAGAATCGTGGACTTACATTCTCGTGCTTCATGTGTTTCAGCAGTCTGAGCTCGCGGTAGGCCCTCTTCGCGAAGATCTCAGACTGGAAGGGCCTGTGGAGCTTCTTGATGGCGACTTTCTCCTGAGTCTTGTCATTGATAGCTGAGCTGTGAGAGACACAGGATGAGGTTTGAGGGGAAAACATCGGTGAAAGAGGTCACCGCAGAATGACGATAGCTGTACAGTATCTGTGTACGACATCACAGTGCTCCAGGATTACTTGAATCGTATAAGCCGTCCATTAGATTTTGTGTTGAATACAACCTTTTTTGTTGATGCTGTATTGAGCTCTGACTCATCTTCTGAAATGGATTAATCCCGCTTGAGCACTTTGTTCAGATGAGAAAGCTTTATTATTTAGTCCAAGGATTTATCAGATGTTTTTTTTCTCATATCACGTCTAAACTCTGGAATATTAGAAACAAGTTCTACACGTTTTAAAATCCAATATTTAGTCTTTTAAAGACCTAAATATTCAAACGGCTCATTCATGCTCCCTGGAACTTATCGTCGTTTGAGACTTGAATCTTTAAGCTAATGCTACAGTTAATCATTATGCTGATTGTGTATTGTTTTATTAATGTATTTGTTGGATTAACATCTTTTGCCACTCTTTTCTACAGTATGTGGAGTACAGCATACCTGTAGCGTCTTGCCTTAACACTAAGCTACAAAGTCACAGTGGGTGTTTTGACAGTTCAATGGAACATCAAGGTGAAAGTATTCTTAATGTAAACCACTGCATCATGCAAATGTCAACCTGCAGCTCTGTAGCTGTTTGGGGGGAGTGTAGGCGGTTGTCGTTATGTGAACGAGGCTTAAGAAGAAGTCGGATTTAATGTTATTAATGCATTATAAAAAGCATGTAATGCTCCTCTCATGTATACAACGTCTATGCAACTCCAACATACAGCTGAGATAATGATTATACCAAGGTGTGGCTTTATTTTAGTCAAGAAATGCAGAAAGACAAAATGCATGTCACTGCCTGTGTCGAACATAAGAGCTTTTATTCTGGTGACTATGTGAACAACATGAGGGGTTTCAAACCCCCTTTTTCCTTTTAGATTGTTTCATGTCTTGCTAGTTTCAATAGAAACCTAACAGGAAGTGAGTGTGCGTCTGTGTGTGTGAGTATGTGTGCGTGCATGTGTGTGTGTGTGTGTGTGTGCGGCAGCATTTCGGTATCGGATTGACAAAGGCATTCCACTTGTAAACATGCTTATTAGATTATTAATGGTAAAACAAGTGAAAATGTATGCTCAAGATATTTGCATCCGTTGGGTTCCATTGCCGATGGACAGCATGATTCATAATCCACTGTTACATAACTGTGTTAGTTTACAACATTTCAGCTTGTCCGTTTTTATCTAATGATAACAAGGGCTTTCGAACCACTTGGACATTGATGTTGCAAAACGTAAAAAAACTAAATAAACAAACAAACAAACAAAAAAGTAAGACAGGCAAAGGATGATCGAAAGACAGGTGAGAGATAAGCAAAAGATTAACAAAAGACAGGCAAAAGACAGAGAAAGCATGAGCAATATACTCTCCAGACAAAAGACAGGCAACAGGCATGCAAAGGACATGAAAAAGACATGCAGATGACAGGCAAAAACAGGAAAAGGATGAGCGAAAGACAGGCAAAGCAAGTTCAAAACATAGACAAGGAATAAATGGATGACAGATACAAAATGACAATGACAAAATGCAGGCAAAAAAAGATGGACATAGGTTGAGGCACCACACACATGACCAGAAAAATATCAGTATATAGGCAGGCAAAAGACAGTATGGCAGTGGACGAGAGAAAGACATTCAAAGGATGGGCAAAACAGGCAAAAATGAGAAAATGACTGACAAAAGACAAGCAAAAGACAAAGGCTAACAATGGTTAAGGGTTGAGACCACACAGATGCAAAAGACAAGTAAAAGACAGGCAAAGGAAGATGACAAGACAAGACAAGACAAGTAAAGGCAAATGGTAGTCTATATGCAGTGTATATACAGTCTTTATACAGTCTATATGTAGTCTATATACAGTAGTCTATACATGGTGTATATACAGTGTATATAAAGTCTATATGCAGTCTACATTCAGTCTATATGCAATGAATATACAGTGTATATAAAGACCATATGCAGTCAATATGCAATGTATATACAATCTATATGCACTGTATACAGTCTATAGTCAGTGTATATACAGTGTATATGCAGTCTATAGTCAGTGTATATTCAGTGTATATGCAGTCTATATGCAGTGTATATACAGTCTTTATACAGTCTATATGCAGTTTATATACAGTAGTCTATACATGGTCTATATGCCATGTATATACAGTCTATATTCAGTCTATATGCAATGAATATACAGTGTATATAAAGACCATATGCAGTCAATATGCAATGTATATACAATCTATATGCACTGTATACAGTCTATAGTCAGTGTATATACAGTGTATATGCAGTCTATAGTCAGTGTATATTCAGTGTATATGCAGTCTATAGTCAGTGTATATTCAGTGTATATGCAGTCTATAGTCAGTGTATATACAGTGTATATGCAGTCTATAGTCAGTGTATATTCAGTGTAAAGACAGGCTGGTGTTAGAGTGCAGTTAGAGATCAGGGCGGAGAGAAATGTTTCCCCCGGGTATGAAAGGCCCTAAACTCTTGAGCATAACCCAGGCTCAGAGAACAGTGTTATAATAAGAGCATTAGTGAAAGCTACACAGCCTTATGCAGTGAATCATCTGCGCTCTTCATGCAAATACACACCGTCCCCAAAACCGCCCTCACTCACCACACGGTGCCGTAGGCTCCGGTGCCTATCTGCTTTAACCGCGAGTATTTGACCGGAACTTCCCACACGGTGCCGTTGATCTCCTCGCGGGTGAACTGCTGCTGCTGCGGCTCCTCCATCCCCGCGGCCGACCGGACGGACAGATCGCTGCTCTGACTCTCAGTCTCTCGCGCGCGCTCGTGGGCTCGGGTTCGCATCCGCGCAGGAGCCGGCGGGAGTCGCGTGACTGTCGCTGAGGCCGCGGTCACACACCGCGCGCGCTCGCCTCACCTCGGAAAGCCATGGTGAAAGTCTGCTTTCGGTCTTTCTTGCTGGCGAAGGAAACGCCTAATGTTCCGATCAGAGGTGGCGCTCTGTTTTCACAAGCTTAGTGATTCACGAGCAATCCGCTCTCAAGTGACTCGTGGAAAGGAATCGAATCGATCTCAGTGATTCACTAACGCGATTCAAAATAAAGTTTAAACCACGCAGTGAGCAGTGGAGTCAAAACGACGCCTTACAGTACGTGAACGCACAGTGCATTACATT
>JAAGKR010001064.1:31580-47714 GCA_011419295.1 Clarias macrocephalus
CAAAACATAGACAAGGAATAAATGGATGACAGATACAAAATGACAATGACAAAATGCAGGCAAAAAAAGATGGACATAGGTTGAGGCACCACACACATGACCAGAAAAATATCAGTATATAGGCAGGCAAAAGACAGTATGGCAGTGGACGAGAGAAAGACATTCAAAGGATGGGCAAAACAGGCAAAAATGAGAAAATGACTGACAAAAGACAAGCAAAAGACAAAGGCTAACAATGGTTAAGGGTTGAGACCACACAGATGCAAAAGACAAGTAAAAGACAGGCAAAGGAAGATGACAAGACAAGACAAGACAAGTAAAGGCAAATGGTAGTCTATATGCAGTGTATATACAGTCTTTATACAGTCTATATGTAGTCTATATACAGTAGTCTATACATGGTGTATATACAGTGTATATAAAGTCTATATGCAGTCTACATTCAGTCTATATGCAATGAATATACAGTGTATATAAAGACCATATGCAGTCAATATGCAATGTATATACAATCTATATGCACTGTATACAGTCTATAGTCAGTGTATATACAGTGTATATGCAGTCTATAGTCAGTGTATATTCAGTGTATATGCAGTCTATAGTCAGTGTATATTCAGTGTATATGCAGTCTATAGTCAGTGTATATACAGTGTATATGCAGTCTATAGTCAGTGTATATACAGTGTATATGCAATCTATAGTCAGTGTATATACAGTGTATATGCAGTCTATAGTCAGTGTATATTCAGTGTATATGCAGTCTATAGTCAGTGTATATTCATTGTAAAGACCGGCTGGTGTTGCAGTTAGAGATCAGGGCGGAGAGAAATGTTTCCCCCGGGTATGAAAGGCCCTAAACTCTTGAGCATAACCCAGGCTCAGAGAACAGTGTTATAATAAGAGCATTAGTGAAAGCTACACAGCCTTATGCAGTGAATCATCTGCGCTCTTCATGCAAATACACACCGTCCCCAAAACCGCCCTCACTCACCACACGGTGCCGTAGGCTCCGGTGCCTATCTGCTTTAACCGCGAGTATTTGACCGGAACTTCCCACACGGTGCCGTTGATCTCCTCGCGGGTGAACTGCTGCTGCTGCTGCTGCTGCGGCTCCTCCATCCCCGCGGCCGACCGGACGGACAGATCGCTGCTCTGACTCTCAGTCTCTCGCGCGCGCTCGTGGGCTCGGGTTCGCATCCGCGCAGGAGCCGGCGGGAGTCGCGTGACTGTCGCTGAGGCCGCGGTCACACACCGCGCGCGCTCGCCTCACCTCGGAAAGCCATGGTGAAAGTCTGCTTTCGGTCTTTCTTGCTGGCGAAGGAAACGCCTAATGTTCCGATCAGAGGTGGCGCTCTGTTTTCACAAGCTTAGTGATTCACGAGCAATCCGCTCTCAAGTGACTCGTGGAAAGGAATCGAATCGATCTCAGTGATTCACTAACGCGATTCAAAATAAAGTTTAAACCACGCAGTGAGCAGTGGAGTCAAAACGACGCCTTACAGTACGTGAACGCACAGTGCATTACATTCACTATTCATACATTTTTTTACAGTGGGGGAAATAATTATTTGATTACTGTATATTTCGTAGGCTTGTCCACCTACAAAGAAATTAAGGGTCTATATTTTAAAGGATGGAGACAGAATATCAACCAAAAGTCAAGAAAAAAACATTATAGTAATTAATTTCCTTGAGACTCAGTCTATATACCGTGTATATACAGTATATATGCAGTGTATATGCAGTATATATACAGTGTATATACAGTATATACTGTATGCAGTCTATATGCAGTGTATATATACAGTGTATATGGATCTATATGCGGTGTATATACAGTCTATATGCAGTGTATATATACAGTGTATATGGATCTATATGCGGTGTATATACAGTCTATATGCAGTGTATATATACAGTGTGTATGTATGTAGGCCTCCGTCGGTCAGTGTTGACCATGGATGACGTATCCCAGTTCTTATCTTGGGACATGTCTGATTGTCTGAGACAGCGTCGTTGGTGGCTGAAAAGGCCAATACGGGAAAGACATTCTTTGCCGCAGAAGTCGCATCTGTAGGTGGTTCCCTGGCTGTCATTGTTCCGCAGCTTCCGGCGAGCTCGCATCATGCTCTTTTCACCTGACTTGAGCTGTTTGACCAGGGTGCCCCTCCACTTCGGGCGGTCTGCTGCGAGATCTTCCCAGGACTGTGTGTTCATGTCTCTCTTCACGACATGTTTAAATCGCAGAATCGGGCGCCCTGTTGTTCTCTTCCGGGATGAGAATTCTCCGTAGAGGATGTCCTTTGGGATTCTCCCATCCTCCATGCGGCGTACATGGCCAAGCCAGCGCAGGCGACGTTGTCGGAGCATGGTGTACATGCTAGGAAGGCCGTCTCGAGTCAGGACTTCGGCGTTAGAGACTTTGTCCTGCCAGGTGATGCCCAGGATACGGCGCAGACCTCGTAAATGGAAGGTGTTCAGTCTCCTCTCTTGTCCGGCGTAGGTGGTCCATGTCTCACTCCCATACAGCAGAGTGCTGATGACGCAAGCGTTGTACACTGCCATCTTTGTAGCGGTTGTCAGCCTGTGGTTTGTCCACACTCGGGTTGTCAGGCGGGCTAAAGTAGAGACTGCCTTCCCGATCCTCTTGACGAGCTCAGTGTCCAGGGAGAGGTTATCGGTGATGGTAGAGCCCAAGTACGTGAACTGGTGGACGACATCAAGCTGGTAGTCATCTACTGTGATGACTGGCGGAGTGGCATTTTCCTGGTTCAGGATGTTTGTTTTCTTCAAAATTATGGTTAGACCAAAGTCTTTGCAGGCCATGGAAAACAGCACAACAGGTCACATCAGCAACTGTAGTTCTTCATGTGTGTGTGTGTGTGGTGATTGCAGCGTCGTCAGCAAATGCATGTCTCTGATCAGCGTCTCGCGTACCTTGGGCTTGGCTTTAAGACGAGAGAGATTGAATAGCTTGCCGTCTGATCTAGCACGGAGGTAGATTCCTTCCGTTGCTGAACCGAAAGCATGTCTTAGGAGCAGGGCAAAGAAGATTCCAAACAATGTGGAGGCAAGACCGCTGCTGATGCTGAAAGGCTCGGAGCAACTGCCATTGAACTGTACTGTTCCCTTCATGTCTGTGTGGAAGGATTCAATCAGACTGCAGTTTTGGTGGATATCTGATCTTGAGGAGGATTTTTAAAAGGCCGTTTCTGCTGACCAGGTCAAAGGCTTTGGTGAGGTCAATGAAGGAGATGTATAGGAGTATCTGCTGTTCTTTACACTTCTCCTGGAGTTGTCGGAGGGAGAAAATGTCTATGGTTGACCGTTCTGCGTGAAAACCACACTGTGACTCTGGGTAAACACGTTCAGCCAGCTTGTGCAGTCGAGCCAAGATGACCTTAGCAAATACTTTGCCGAAGATGCTAAGAAGAGAGATGCCTCTGTAGTTGTTACAATCACTTCTCTCCCCTTATTTTTGTAGAGGGTGACAATCTTGGCTTCTCTCATATCCTGCGGTACAGCTCCTTCTTTCCAGCACTGACAGAGGACTATGTGAAGGGGGTGCAGTAGGGAGCGCTTGCACTGTTTCAGCAGGTCTGGAGGGATCTCGTCACTGCCGGGAGCTTTTCCTGAGGCTATTTTATCTACTTCTTTGCTGAGCTCTTCTACTGTTGGTTCTGCGTCAAGTTTTTCTATGGTTGGCAGGCAGTCAATCGAGTTGTGGCTCATAACCGGTAAACTACTGCTCCCCGTGTTGTTTCCGCGCCAATAGCGCTAGCGAGGCTGGAGTGTCCTCTCCAGGGAATAGAATGCGAGGTATGATCGGATACTACCCAGGGCGGTGTAATGTGGAGGACAAGCTAGTGCCCACGTAGCAGTTCCTTCCTCTCTACGTCGTCGATGAGTCCAAAGGAACAGCTGGGCTGCTACAGTTTGGCATCGGGGCAGTCGCAGGAGTCGCCAGAACGAGGCTGCAAGCAGTGTCGAACTGCCTTAGGGACTCCAACTCCGGATTTTGCTTTAAGGTTTACTCCTGAAACCTTTTCCATGAATGGATGTACCCGTAAGGCAGCGGAGGTTTGAAATCAGGGTTTACTTCCCCTAGATGAACTGCCTTCCCAGGCTGACTAGTATCATCTCCCCGAAGCAACTGGTTATAAGGCGCCAGTGACCAGCCTGCGCCCCTTCTCCTGTCAGTGAAAACTGTTCCGCTGGGTTTAGTAGCCAAACCACATGTGAAGGCCAGGAGCTGGACTTGGTTGTCAGAGGCTATTTGAGACGCACGCCGTAGGGGTACTTTATAGACAGTGGGAGCTTATCCCCACTACCGCCCCCGGCTATGACAACCTTGATACAGTGTTATGCAGTCTATATGAATTCGATATTCGATGTATATCCAGTCTATATACAGTGTATACACAGTCAATACGCAGTCTATATAAACTGTATATACAGTATATGTTCTATCCATATGCGGTGTATATGCAGTCTATATGTCGGTGTATACAAAGTCTATATGCAGTGTACATACAGTCTATATGCAGTATATATACAGTCTATATGCAGTGTATACACAATCTATATGCAGTTTTCTGTATATATACAGTGTATATGCAGTCTATATGCAGTGTATATACAGTCTATATGCAGTGTACATACAGTCTATATACAGTGTATATGCAGTCTATATGCAGTGTACATACAGTCTATATACAGTGTATATGCAGTCTATATGCAGTGTATATACAGCAGTCTATATGCAGTGTATATGCAGTCTATATGCAGTGTATATGCAGTCTATATGCAGTGTACATACAGTCTATGTACAGTGTATATGCAGTCTATATGCAGTGTATATACAGTCTATATGCAGTGTATATACAGTCTATATGCAGTGTACATACAGTCTATATGCAGTGTATATACAGTCTATATGCAGTGTACATACAGTCTATATACAGTGTATATGCAGTCTATATGCAACGTATATACAGTCTATATACAGTGTCTACAGGCAGCACCATCCCTACAGTCAAGCAAGGAGGTGGAAACATCATGCTTTGGGGTTGTTTGTCTGCTGAAGGTATAGGCCAATGTATTGTAAAATCTCAGCCAGATCCCTCAGCTAGAACACTGAAGATGGGTCATGTCAATGACCCAAAACATCCCGCCAAGGCAACAAAGGAGTGGCTTAAGAAGAAGCAGAAGTTAATCCTACAGAAAATTTATGGAGGGGTCTTAAACTTCAAGTTGCCAAGTAACAGGAAAGAAGCCTTTAAAATTTTAGAGGAGCTCTGAAAAGAAGAGCGAACTAAAATCCCTCCTGAGATGTGTGCAAACCTGGCAACCAACTACAAGAAACAGCAAGGGTTTCTCCACCAACTACTACAGTGTTGTTTTGCTTGGGGATCAAATGCTTATTTTATTCACTGAAATGCAACTCAATTTAAAACCTTTATATAATGTCTATTTCCTGGATTTGTGGTTGATATTCTGTCTCTTGATATGGTTGATAAAATTATAGACCCTTTATTCATTTGTAAGTGGGAAAACTTAAAAAAGTCTGCTGGGGAACAGATACTTATTTTCCGCACTGTATACGGGTAATTCTAGAATTGGGGATACATTTTGCATCTGCCATAAACGTTCTTTTATTTTTTAAAAACAAAAACCTTAATTAACTCAGTTTTAAATAATAGCGCAAATTATAATGAGCTATCGCTAAAGAAAATACTTTTGTGAATATTTAGGGACATTTTGTCTTGAAAATATTAACTTAGATACTTCCACTATACCTTGCCTCCTGATTCATACTTTTAACTGGAATTATCATGAAATAATTAGGTCGAATTTTAATATTTTGTGCGTTTACTCTATTAACTTACATAAACAATTGAATCAAATATCTATTTTGGGTATTATATGTAATTTCAGTAATAAAAAATATATATTTTGTGTCTGTCCCTATGTTCTGGTCAACTCTGTTACCGCTGGTCTAAAAGGCATAAAAATCTTTAAAGCATAAAGTGATACCACTTCTTCTAGCGGGGAACTCTGGAAGGCATTGAGATATGTCAATATTCTTCTCTCACTAATTTGTACAAAATGAATCTCTCATTCAATTTTCTAAAAACAATATTGTAATACTATAAACATCCATAAAATTCTGTTTTTAACCATGGAATGTGGCATCTGGTTTGAGGTTATCATCTTGAGCTTAAGCACAAAATAGTGGGAAATCTCAGCTCTGTCTAATGTCTAATGGTAACAGAGTTGACCATGTGTAACAGAGTCAAATATTCCTAAATCACATTTAAACATTTTGCATCACTTTATCTTGTTTATGGCTTCCTGGTCATTTGGAGGTCTCAATATGGAGTTGGTAAATGATACATTTGTTGTATATCATTAGGAAGGAAGGAAATTGAATGATGGGTAAATCAATCTGTCAGCATCAGAAAGGCAACGACAATCCAGGGCACGGCGAGATCTCGACCCTGTAATGAAGGCAGAAAATTTGAGAAAAGACAGAGAGAGATGGCATAAACAGAAAAATGCAGGGCATTTTGTCTTTGGACAGTGGTGCATTATCGAATGTGATGTTGAAATTTATTTCGAGACCACTTTTGAAGTCAATGAGACTGAGACAAATCTCACATGCATGCAAAAAGTTAGGAGAAATTGCTTCTTCTGGCCAAACCATGAGGATACTTTGTGGTATGTCTTTGATGATGTGCACAGAATCATTCCTCAACCAACCCTAGTGAGGGCGCATCATGTAGAAATAAACAAAGATATATGGAAATAATTTGCCAAAAACTGATTTGCATGACCAGGGTGTGAGGGAGCAGCTATTGCATTTTCTGTTCCCGATCAGTAACGTATAAGATACATGCAGTTAATTTCCAACTTCATAAAAGAGCTGTAATTCACAACTATTTTTTAGGATTAAATAGTAAAGTAAAGTAAAGTTTCACATTTAAAATGGTTTCAATAGTTTTAGAGTCTGGCAAAAATTTTTGTTTGTTTTTGGTCTTTTTACCTTTGCATGGTCACCTCTGTTATTGATATCAACTCAATGTCAATTCTGTTTGTTTAAGGTTAAAAAAAGCCTAACTAGTACTCTTACTACATGAAGCATTACATAATTTCATAATTGTTTAAAGCTATGCTTATAGAAAATGCTTACCAGCTTAGCAACTTTTTAACAACTTAGCAACAAAGTTAATTTAATGGATGAAGAGACAAATTTTCTTATATCTTACAATTTTAAAATCAGCAAATATAGAAAATGTTACATTTATGAAAACAAACTAGTTTAACCAAAAAAAGAAATCCCTTTTTTTTTCTCTAGTTGAAATATACCCGCAATTCTGAAATTAGTCATTTGGACAAAAGTATATGGCCAAACCTGCTATAACATTGTCGCCAAATACATATACTTCAATATGGAGTTGGTCCACTTCTGCACTTTTTGTAACAACTTCCACTCTTTTCGAAAGGCTGTCCACAAGATTTTGGAGTGTTTTCGTGCCCACTCATTCTGTAGAGCATTTATGAGGTCAGGCACTGATGTTGGATGAGAAGGCCTGACTCACGATCTCCATTCCAGTTCATCCCAAAGGTGCTCGATGGGGTTGAGGTCAGGGGGTTTGTGCATTCCAGTCAAGTTCTTCCACATCGAACTCGTCAAACCATGTCTTTATAGTCCTTGCTTTGTGCACTGAGATGTCATGTAAAATGCACGGGTTGAACTGACAAATTAGATTTGGATTACCTTGGTTACTTTTCAGATTTTTTAGGGTAAATTGCACTATTTATACTGTTGCATCACATCTCCATGGTTGGGAGGTTCGAATTTTGCCTCAGGTTCTCCCTGTGCTTTGTGGCTTTCCTCAAAGTCATCCGGTTTCCCCCGACCGCCCAAAGACATGCACTGTAGGCTGATGTGTATTTCCAAATTGTCTGTAGTGTGTATGTGCTCAGAGGTGATTCTAGAATTGTTGATGCCCGAGGCAAACTTTACTAGGGCCCTTACTGATCTGAGGCCCCAAGCAGTTACATGTTGACAAGCAGCGCTAGTGGGTATGTCATCCATGGGGGTGCCTTGCATTGTGACCTGAGTTCCCTCAGACAGGGATTCTCAGACCATTCACAAACCCACACAGAATCAGCGGTATGGAATTTGGTGTTCAGGATGTTTGGCAGCAGGTTGGCATTGCGGTTAGCGATGTGGCCTTGCACCTCCTGGGTCGAGGGTTTGATTCCTGCCTCGTGTCAGTGTGTGTGGAGTTTGCATGTTCTCCCCTTTGCTTGGTGGGTTTCTTTCGGGTAGTCCGGTTTCCTCCCGCAGTCCAAAGACATGCAGATTAGGACAATGAAATTATTGTTTGAATTTGTCTTCCCAAATTGCCCATAGTGTGCGTGTGTCCTGTGATGGATAGGCACTCTGCCCAGGGTATACTCTGCCTCGTGCCCAAAGTCTCCCATAGAAATGGAATGAATGAATATTCAGTATATTCATTTAATCAGTAAATAAATTATTTTCAACAAAGTCCTTGTTGTTGTTGTTTTATGGGGCACCTTCTGAGTAAAATAAACATTTTAATTCTAACAACATAAAAGAAGTAGAATTCTTGTCTTGATGCAAAAATGTGTAAATGCACAGTAATTAGATAAAGCATTATTTGCTTGTATATTGCTAATAAAATTTTTTATAAATATAACATAATATAAAAATGTTTATAAAAAAACAAACAAAAGGCAAAACAGACCTCCTCAGGTCACAGCACAAATTTATTAATGACCATAATTGAATGATACAAATACAAATTAGACACACTAGACAAATGAGTAACTTTACATTTATTTATTGGCACCACAAGAGTTGTTAATTCTTGAACTTTGTATATCCAGATATCCCATCCATCCATCTAGGAACCTCTGTACTCCAACTGGGGACTGTGGAGGCCAATGGTGATTACAATTTTATTTATTCCTATTTGATGACTGTGGTGGGACCTCCAGTCAACATTCACATGTGCATTCACACATTACAGGCCATTCGGGCATGCCGATTCACCTGACTTGTCCGAGGTCCCACCTGTCGTAAAATGGCCTTAACCATTGCCCTCCACGGTCCCTAGTTGGACTAGAGAGGTTCATAGATGGATGGATGGATATATAATTATTAGACACACTAGGAAAATGAATAACTTTACATTTATTTATTAATTAAGATTTTTAATGATTTATCTTTTTATATACAGATCCTGAACAGTTTAATTCAACATAAATGTTTATTTGTTTTGAAGTTAATAAGCTTGATTTTACACATATTCAGTTAAATTACAATACCTAAATAATAACTATAACAACTCTGACAGTGGAATAGTATCCCAATGAGGCATCTTTTCCTAGGACATTTTAAATACGACATGTTACTTGATAATAAAGGGAATGCAATTTCTTACCAGTCACATTTTTACAAGACATGGGAACAAATCAAATAAATACGACTTTTGTCTCACTTTCTTTGCAAAGGCTCGGGACTGAAATATTTCTAGGTGGTTTTGTGTGACGTCAATGAGATTAGGACTGATCGCACCGAGTGTGCATGTGGATCATGTCACTATGAACGGTGAACATAGTCGGAACACGTTCGATTCACTTAAGGATAGTTTCAAAGAATCAATTGAGTGAATCACATGGTTACCTACAGAGGGCGACTTTGTAGCAAGGAAGCCTTGGTTTGGAGAGGAGCGCATGCAGTGACGTCATCGGTCCGCCACACGCCCACTTTCCGGACTGGGTTGGTAAGTTTTCTGTTGTGTGATAACGGTCGAGATTTACGCACGTGATAACAACGTGACGGTTAATAATAATATTATTATTATGATTATTATTAATAATACGGTGCAGGCAAACATATTACCAAAAAAAAACACTAAAGTTACAGACCTTTAAGCATTGTTGTTTGTATTTCTTTCTAGCAGGTCTGCATAGGAGAAACGGAATTAGGACTGAGAACCTTTAAAGCATGTCCCACAGGCACAGTAATGGGTATCATAAACCTCAAGGAAAAACATTTTCTAAATGACTAGTATATTATTCTAGAGCTGATCTTCAGTGACATCCAGTGCAGTTGTTGTGCCCAGTGTTAAAGTAGTGACAGTAAAACATGTAAGTGTACAAACACAAAGCTCAAGCCTCAAGTTGAGCAGGAGCATCATGTTGGGTAAAAGTGGCAGGTTGGGTAGGAGCTTCAATCTGGGTAGGGGCCACAGGTTAGAAAGGAGCTACAGACAGGGTAGAAGCCTTAGGTTGGGTAGGAATATGAGTTTGGGCAGAAGCATCAGGTTGAGTGTGAGCCTCAGTTTGGTCAAGAGCCTCAGGACGGACAGGAGCCCAGGTTGGCTAGTGGCCTCCAGTTGGGTACAGCCTCAGTTTGAGCAGAAGTCTCAGATTGGACAGAGGTTTCAGTTTAGGCAGAAGTGACAGGTTGGATAGGAGACTCGGTTTGGGCAAAAGCCTCAGGCTGGACAAGGCTTGGTGAGGAAATTAAGAAATGAGGAAATAGTGTGAGGAAATTGAACTGAAAATTTTTTTTTTGAAGCGATACAAAATGCTGACAATGATCACCGTTTATATAATTAAAAAACACATGCTTTACAACCGTCTTTCTCTCTTTACATCATCTTGTTCTCTATAGTGTATTTCGGCTATTTAGTTAGAGTTAGTGGGCTAGCTCCCATCTATCAGTTTCCAAAATTAGCAATTACCTGGTTGAGGCCTCAGTCTGCGTTGAAGACACAGTTTGGGCCGAGGCCTCAGATTAGACAGGAGCTACAGATTGGGTAGAAGCATCAGACGAGCTACTGTATGAATGTACATTTGGGTAGAAGCCTCAGGTTGAATAGGAGTCTCAGTTTGGTGGATTGGTCTTAACTTGTGCTGAGGCCTCAGGCTGGACAGGAACCCAGGTTGTGTTGGGGCAGGCCTCAGTTTTAGTAGAGACCTCAGGTTGGATGATAGTGTGAGGAAATTGAACAGAAAATAATTATAAAAGATAATGTGATATGTAAATGATAATCACAGTTTATATTCTTAAAAAAACACATGCTCTACTACCAGACTATCATCTGCCAGAGGCTTGTTCTCTATGTGGTATCTATCACTTGGCTAGTTAGTTAGAATTGGAGGGCTTGCTTCCCTCTATCAGTTTTCAAGACGAGCAATTAGACCAAGTTGGGTAAAAGTGGCATGTTGCGTAGGGGCCTCAGGATGGAGAGTAATCTCAAGTTACACTGTAAACCCGAATAAGTTGGCAAAACTCCAAAAATTTGAGGTAATCAGTTACATAATTTTTTTTAAGTAATGATGTTTCCAATTTTAAGTAAACAGAACTATCAGTTTTTGAGTTTGTTGTACTCATTCATATTAATCGTTCTTTACTTGCATTATTGAGTAGCCTAACTCATACTATTTAATAGCAGTTATAATTTTTTTTAGTTGTTGCAAATCAAATAAATTGTTGTTGGTCTTTCCGCTGCTCCCGGCAATGGGTCGCCACAGCAGACAATCCGGTCAGGACACAAGCTTGGTACAGGTTTTACACCAGATGCCCTTCCTGATGCAACTCTCCCATTTTATCTGGGCTTGGGAGAGGAACTTCATCCAGTTGTTGGGAATCGAACCTGGGCAGGCTAAACACCTACCACTTAGCCACCATTACGCCATTGCCCTGATGACGTCAGACACAAAATCGCTAGGCTGAAAGATTTTAAGTTGGTGGAACTTTAAGGTAACAGTAACTGTCACCTTAAAGTTCCACCAACGTAAAACTTAAAATATCAAATTTGTTCAGCTAACTCGAAAAGTGTCATTTCTACAAACTCATAAATACCATATACTCATCAAGGTCTATTAATTTGAACTAATTGTAATTATTTAAGTTAACAGTGCTCAATATGTTTAATTACTTTGAGCATTAGGGTTTACAGTGTAGGCAAGAGCCTGAGTTTGGTAAGCCACAGGCTTGATAAGAGTGTTAGTTCAGGGTGGAGGCTTCAGTTTTGGTGGAGGCCTCAGACTGGATGGAAGTCTCAGATTGGGTAGGAGCCCCTTTTGGGAAGGGGACCTCAAGGTAGAAAGAAGCTACAGATTGTGTAAAAGCCTTAGGTCGGGGAGAAGCTTTAGTTTGGTGAAGGGGTCTCAGTTTGTGCAATGGTCTCAGGGTGGACAGGAACCCGTGTTGGGTAGGCGCCTCAGATTGGATAGAGGACTCCAGTTGGGTACAAGGCTCAGTTTGTGCAGAAACCTCAGACTTAATTTGACAGAAGTCACAGGAGGCTTAGTTTGCCTTAGGAGCCTCAGTTTGGTCAGAAGTCTCAGTTTGGGGAGAAGCTGAATATCAAATATAGAAATTATACAAAATGCTTAAATGATAATCACAGTTTAGTATTATTAAAGAAACACAATCTCTACAACCTGAGGCTTGTTTTCTGTGCTTTGGCTAGCTAGTTCGATTTGGTGGGCTAGCTTCTATCTGTTAGCTAGTTTCCAAGATGAGCAAATAGACCCGGGCCTACACAGCAGCACACTGTGATTTTTCTCATAATGATTTTGTAATATTAGGGAAATATAAGCAGATAATTGCATCTCAAATGAATGCAGAGTATGGAATCGTATGACAGTACGCCATGGGTGTCATTACCACTTAATGTTCACTTTAGGATGCAGTATTAAATTCAGTTTGAATGTCGAGTGACTCGGCACACAGCTGTGAAATTACTACACACTGGATAAGAGCCCAGCGGTGTAAAAGGCAATAGAATCATCAGACAGGAAACTTAAGAAGATCCCTCCACTCCTTCTCTTTCCATTACAGCCACATATAGTAAATATGGGTAAGGACAAATTCGCAGTGAAGTTAAAAGGCACTTATTTATCTCCATTCCTTGCATTATTCATATTGACTACTAGATGGTGCTGCAGTGCTACAGCAAGTCAAGCTGGTCTGGCTTTTTGGAAAATGAATGTGGAAATAAGTATAGATCAGTCTAAAGTGCTCTATGTATTAAAATGACTTATTTCATGGGTTGAAATATTATTCTATAAGGTTTCTCCAATAAGTCTTTTCCAGTGCTCATAATTTCCCAGTTGGTCTGTGCGATATAGTGTAATAATGAAGAAATTTGTTCTACTCTTAAAATTGTCCCAGTCTCTACATTAGGCAATTCTAAATTATAACACAGTTATGAAGTGGATTTTTATTGAATTTCTCGAAATAAAAAAAGCGACTAAGACAAAGAGGATTCCTTTTGGTGACAGCTCCAATCAATCAATCAATCAATCAATCAATCAATCAATCAATCAATCAATCAATCAATCAAACATAATTGAAATCAACCATTATTTTTCACTTAAAAAAATCTCCAGAATAAACCCAGACATATTTTTTTGTTCTTTTTAAAATAAAAACTGCAACAAAGAATAATTGCCCCTGTCACACAGTTCATGCAAACATATTACCAAAAACCACTAAAGTTACAGACCCTTAAGCATTGTTTATTGTATTTCTTTCCAGACATGCGAGCAGGTCTGCATAGGAGAAACGAAATTAAGACTGAGAACCTTTAAAGCATGTCCCACAGGCACCTTAACAGTAATGGGTATCATAAAACTCAAGGAAAAACATTTTCTAAATGACTTGTATATTATTCTAGAGGTGATCTTCAGTGACATCCAAGATTTATTTTGCAGTAAAATTCTGCATTGTTTTATTGTTCCTATTATTATTAGTTTAAACTTCTCTCTTTGACTTGTCGGTCTAAGTTCACTTCAGTTAAATGTTTTCTACATTACCCAAAATGCAATTTGATTACCTGCCGACAATGGTGCCAGCGCGATTGAGCTTCAAGTAAATGAAGCACTGTTGTCCTGTGGTTTGTCCGGCATTTTCACATCCTCATCTGTGTACTCTGTGTAAAAGACCGCTTCCAAAGCTTCAGTTTTCATGCTAATACTCTTTCAATGCCATCATGCTAACAAGCCGGGTCGAATATCAGACGTAACTCACATATGTCTGGACTGCATTTTGGCCCAAAACGCAAGGAGTTTGCGTTTTCTCCCTGTGCTTGGTGGGTTTCCTCCGGGTACTCAAATTCCCCTCACAGTCCAAAGACATGAAGTTTAGGCTTATTCCATCCACCCATACCTCTGTAGTCCCTAGTTGGGTGGACTACAGAGGTTTAGGCTTATTCCATCCACCCATACCTATGTAGCCCAACTAGGGACTCTGGATGCCTATGGTGACCATGGTATTTATTCCCATTTTGTACGCCAGTGGTAGGACCTCCCATTAACATTCATACGCGATATTCACTCACTACGGGCAATTTGGGAACGCCAATTAGCCTTAAGGAAACCGGAGTTCCTGGAAGAAACCCACCAAGCATGGGGTGAACATGCAAACTCTATGCACATGGGAATCGAAACTAGGACATGGAGGTGCAAGGCGACAGTTCTAACCAGTTATTAGGCTAATTGGTTTTCCCAAATTGCCCATAGTGTATGAGTGAGTGTGTGTATGTGTGTGCCCTGCGATGGATTGGCATCCTGTCCAGGGTGTACCCGCGTCATGCCCTAGGTCTCCTGGGATAGGCTCCAGGCCCCGCAGCCGTGAATACAGGAAAAAGCGGTATAGACAATGAGATAAGATGTGAGAGCAATCCTCTCCTGTGATGGCAGAGCAGCATATAATTGCACAGGAATATGAAAAATCCAAAACTACTTAGCAATGAATCGCTATACACTTAACTAAATATTTCAATCTAAACATGTTCAATGTGTTTTTAGGTGAAGATTTTCTTCAATTCCATCACTGATGCTATCGCTGCTCTGCAAAAAAAAAGCTATCATCTGCACTCGTTAAACCTTAAAAGCCCACATTATGAATGTTCCATTTCTCAGTATTTGGATATCAACTGGTTTCACCTCCCACACCTTCACGTTTCACTTTTCTTCTGAAGGAAACTTGTATAACTTGTATATTCTGGTATAATGACGGAGATGACAGAAGTCACCACTTGCTGTGGCTTCCTGTGTTGCGGCGCAGAGATAATTGGTTCATTAGTGAGAGTGTGAAGCATTGTGGTTGGCTCTTACTTCCTGAACTAACATTTAAGCAGGGGTCTCGCATCCCTTTCTCCTATCACAAGTAATTGGCAATAATATGAAGATAACACATTTTTATAATATAAAACCAGCTTTTCGAATCATTTAGCGTCCTTGGTTTAGGAGTTTCTCAAACCTTTTTGCGGCAAGGAAACTTTTAATATTATATATTTTACAATAACAGATACATTATATCGCCAAAAGTAGCGTATGTGAATACCTACAGTAACCATTCACACCCATATGTGCTTGTTAAACATCCCAATCCAGATTTAGCCTCCGCTTTGATGTTATAATAACCTTTAATCTTCTGGGAAGGCTTTCAACTAGATTACGGAGGGTGGCTGTGGGATTTGCCCGTTCAGCCAGAAGAGCATTAGTGAGGGCAGGCATTGATGCCTGGTGTTCTTTGGATTTGGTTAATGTTCTTGAGGTCAGGACTTACATCAGATGACTGACGAAGCGTTCCTTTCCCAGCTGTTTGAGGAAACTGGTTGAAATTTCAAGATCTGCCTTAATGTTCCTATGTAAAATGTAGTGTTCCAATACATTTGTATTAGAAATATGGACTTTATAAGAATTTTTAAGGCCTAGTTACTTCTCACCCACCCTGTATATTTTAATTATATGATATTATATTTGACTTGTTGTATTTTATATTTAGACAAATTTTATATTTGGAAGCTGTATTAGTTGATAATTCCTTCTTTAGTTAGACATCCACAAATCTTTGAATGAATATAGACCAATCAGCCACAACATTTACACCACACTACATTAATAAATTAACACAGATTATCAATGATATATCAGTAAACTGGCGATGGCCATGATCGCAAGCAGTGTTGGCAGGAATAACGGGGGGGGGGGGGGGTGTTATCGTGGGCGGGTCTTTTAGGACGACTTACTCACACACAAACCAAAGGATTGGGAATGACTGCCCAAACCAAT
>JAAGKR010001064.1:56964-144630 GCA_011419295.1 Clarias macrocephalus
TGAGTGAGTGAGTGAGTGAGTGAGTAATTATTAACGTAATTGAGCATATTATTGCAAATTAAGTTAGGCTAATTCCTGTTCCAAAATTTCTCATAGTGTGTGAATGAGCATGTGATAGTGTGTGTACGGGTCTCTGTTCCCTGCAATGGATTAACACGCTGTGTAGGGTGTACCCTGCCTCATGCCTAAAGTCTCCTGGGAAACAGGACCCCCCAGGCCCCCCTATGACCCTGTACGAGGGTAAAGCTTTATAGATGTGGCTGATGAGGCTTCGAATTGCTGATTTTAGAACCAAAAGCTGATCTGAAGAACCAGTTCTTGGGCAAGACCTTTAACCAGACCCTTAACCAGACCCTTAACCAGACCCTCCATAAAACCCAGCCAAAGCCGATTAAAAAAATGGAAGGGCTGCGACAGGCATTTGGTGTAAAAACTGTTCAATGAAGGGGCGTAACTGAGTAATCGCCCATTTACATAGACACTGAAACGACATATTTGGAGGAAGAATGAAATAAGGTATGATAAGGTATAATTTTGAGGTATGAAAAATGCATTATCCGAGAGATAATTCAGCTGGAGCGTTAACACCCACTCTGAGGTCAATGTTGCTAAAAAAAAAAAAAAAAAAAAAAAAAGGGGGGAAATATGGGACCTTTAAGGTTGCATCTGTTGACCTTTATTTCCTGGAAGTAAAACTCGTTTAAAGGTGAACAAAGCATGCTTTATGATTTTTAGAGCAAAAGTATCATTTGTAATAGATGCGGAGCGTTCTCTCACATCTTGTCGAAAATATCTACTGTACGAGTCTCTGGTGCTGTGACAGCATCTGTAAACAGGAGACGAATCAAATGTTTGAGCCACCAACAAGGAGGCGTCGGTAATTACCCGTCAATCATGTTGATTAATTATGTGCTTTAGCCTGTAGGTTAGGCTGGTGTTTGGGTGGGTGGGGGTGGGGGGGGGTGGCTGCGGAGACTCTGGGGCTGTTGTGGGGGTGAGTTTTTCAGAACAACTAGTTTCAGCTAACTAAACACTAATTGCATGTCATTGCATAATAGTAGCCAAATTAGAACTCTAACAGTTCTTGTTTATTTATGCTTTTTTTTTTGCTCTTGATATACCAAATGATATACATTTAATGAAGCACGAACTGTTTATATGTGTCATCATGTGTTTATCTTTTGCAGCCAATTTACTGCTACACCACTGTAACACAGTCTGCGATCTTCCCCGGTCTTTTAAATAATGCTTAGATGAATAATGAATAAGACACTATACTGTGCTGTTATAGAATACAAATAATAAGGCGCCGGGTGGTGATGTGACCTGCAATGAAGCGGAGTTACTGTTACCACATAGAAATCAATTATTTTGCAAAACATTTCTGGATAAGGAAATAAAACAGAAAGAATGCATTATTAAGAAACCACAAAGCCTTCGCTTCTGGAAACTTTCCCGTGTCAGGAAACTTTAAGTTGCGGTTTTACTTTTGATTGAATGAAGCACTAACACTGGAGACTCCATAAAAAGTGTTGAAGGTTCTATATATAGTCCAAGACAACATAAGTCGAAGAGGTCTCTATAAAATGTGATGGTTAACACCAGCTTAAACATTAGATGTTTCCAGCTTAAACACCACTCAAATCAGGCATTATGGGATCCTCGAAATTGTTCCACTCCCTCTCCAAACGTGGGGTCTGGGGTAGCTCAGTGGTTAAGGCACTGGATTACGGTTCGGGAAGGTCCCAGGTTCAAACCCCTTGACTACTATTTACCACTGTTGCGTCCTTAATCCTCAACTGCTCAGATGTATGATGAGATTAAAAAAGAAGAAGAAGAAAAAAAAAAAAGGAAGTCGCTCTGGATAAGGGTGTCTGTGAAATGCCTAAATGTAGACACAGTAAATCCAAGGCTTCCCATGCCCCTTTGTGGAAAAGCATTTTTCTAGCTAATCAGAAAACATGGCCTTCTATGAAAAAGGTGGCGCTCCCATGTGTTGAAAAACATGACAAACACACGATAATTCTAGAAGTTAATGCTACTCTCGTCCTCTTGGATCTGATGTTAACGTGTTGAATCTTCCAGGCTACAACCTTCCTGTCTCCTCTTGGATCTGATTAACATGCTAACTCTCCCACGCTGTCTCTCTTTCTCCTCTTCTCTTGAGCTAACGCTTCCTGTTTTTTTTTTCCCTGAAAATTCTTCATAATTCCAGTCATTAACTACTTCCACTATTTGTTCTTCAGTTAAATTGGTTATTACATGACATCAGACATTTGGCCAAACATATAAAACATTCTTTTCATATAAAAAGTCTTTCGCTGTTATTAAATAACACTGGTTCTCCTACATGGCTAGCGCTATCTGTTATCCATCCATCCATCCATCCATCCATCCATCTAGGAACCTCTGTAGTCCAACTAGGGACCATGGAGGCCAATGGTGACCATTGTATTTATTCCCATTTTGTACGACTGTGGTACAGGCAATTTGGGAACACCAATTAGCCTACAGTATTCAGCATGTCTTTGGACTGTGGGAGGAAACCGGAGAACCTGGAGCAAACCCACCAAGCACGGCGAGAACATGCAAACTCAAACATGCGCACAGACCCGAGGTGACCACTGAGCCACCGTGCTTCCTACACACCTTATACTGTGAACAAAACCACTGGTGGGAAATAATCTGTGACCAATTATGTTCATTTCACTGCCTTGCTGTGTAGGCTGAATCGAACACCTAGTTGGCATTCAGCAAAAAACAAAACCCTCATGAATATAAACATACTGACTGTCGTCCAGTACAGAAACATAGGCTATAGTCAGTGCTTTTGAATTTAAGCAAAAAAAAAAAAAAAAACCCGCAGCACATCTTATAAAAGAAGATGAAGTAGAGCAGAAGGAAAACAAAAAAGTCATCAGAAAGAAGTCGGAAAATTGTGATTCTCATTGCTGATTATAATTTGCTCTTGGTACGCCTTTGGCAATGTTTGCACTGCTGTGATTGTTTTCCTTGCCGTTCTCGTCATCACCTCGGCATCCGTCCTGTGTTCATTTTCAGTGTTAAACGAAGACCGAATCTGAAGGCCACGAATGATGAATCCCCAATGGATTGTAACCGGAAATGGGCGACCAGGTTATTGATGCTGTTCAGAGAGAAATCCATGCACAAAATCAACTCTCACAGCCACACATCAAGAACACTTTCAGAATGTACCTCAAACATCGCAGAATGATATCGTTAAATGAGGAAAGTAGGTCCAGATGTCTCATCAAAACTCACTTTGTAGTCATCTGCGTTTGATACTTGTACGCAGACTTTAACGTTAACACACATGCAAGCCCCATAAATATCCTTAATCACCCAGACTACAGGGCTCACCATGACTACATGGCAGGGTCTCTATTAATATAAAGTGTGTGGGCAGATGGGGCTTGGTTTCCATTTAGGTACATGGATCTGAATGTGTGTGTGTGTGTGTGTGTGTGTGTGTGTGTGTGTGTGTGTGTGTGTGTGTGCGTGCGTGTGTGGGGACATGCTGTCATGTATGTCACCAAGTATTAAACTCAGAGTGAAAGTGCGTTACTCATGCCTGTCATCCTTTTACCCTGCTGTCAAGGGAAAGTGACACTGATGCTCAGTGTCTGACTTGAGGATCCGGCAGGCTAGACCTTTAGAAAGAGTGTAAGAGAGAGGGAAGAATGGTGCAGTGAGAGTCAGAAGGACAGGACGATAGGGTCCTAGGAAAGAGACACAGAGGGTGTGTCTGAATTCTGGGTCCTTCGAAGACAAACACAGTCTCTGCCTCTTGGGGGCAGTGCACTACCCTTATAGCTATGTCAATGGAATATGATCATGATAAAAAAACAAAAAAAGTTGTGGCATACGGGCAGATGTGGACAACCGAGCTGCCATTGGTTAATGTTGTGTACCACCTTTGTCTCTCAGGAAGCAGATTTTATGTAAACTGCCAGATTTTTCCATATTATACATGGCAGCATGGTGGCACCGTCCAGGGTCGAGCAACTCCAGGGTCGAGGGTTCGATTCCTGCCTCGGGTCTTGCATGGAGTTTGTTAAGGGTAAGCGGTATAGAAGATGAAAGAATGAATATATTTATCCATCCTTGGGTCTCGCGTCTGCCATCGTCCCTTCCGGTCTTGGCTTGCTAAGAATCTTGGGATAGGTTGAGCTGTAAGGTATACGCCACTGCAGCCGTTATTGTCAGGGGAAAGATGGCGGCATTTGTCAGACACATTTGAAGGGGCTTTCGAGATGGGACGGCCTTAGTAGCGACACTGTGGACTTTAAATGTATCCTTCGAAGCCTGCGACCCGGAATTGAGACACTGAGAAAGGGAGACATGCTGCTAGAGATAGCCAGGACAAAACCTCTTCTTCATGTTCATGCGTGCTTTGTTAAGACCATGAGCTATACAGCACCATAACAGTGAGAAGTGCACCATCACCATCAGAACAACATCACTTTCCTGAACACATTTAACCTCCTTTTCTCTGTTTAAAAAAACCCTCTGAGAAGGATTTCCCTAGAATTGGGACCTCGGCTGTGGGGATCTGTGTTCATTCAGCTACAGGAGCATTAGTGAGATAAGACATCGATGTTAAGTAAGGAGGCAGGGGTGCACTTTGCATTCCCATTCATCTCAAAAGTTCACCTTCAGTGAGGTTGAGATCAGGGTTCATTTAGGGTTCGGGAATGGCAACATTTGCCATACAAGAAGATTCTGTACGGTATAGGTCGGATGGTCAGGTGTCCACATATTTTTGGCCATCTGATATGCATCACCATATGAGTGATCAGTGCACAAAACATTTAAGGGCATGTTTTTTTTTTTTTTTTTTTTTTTAATAATCTGACCTTATTACTTCAATATCAGAAACGAAATGTTGCTCGTTTGTCATTTAATTGTAACTTGGTTGCAATTAATGTGACTTAGTCTCACGTCTGTCCATTACCATTGAAACACAGTGTGTCTAAGCTGCAGCGGCATATTTAATCATGTTCTTTCACAACTGAGTGTTTTTTTTTTTCCCCTATTCCTTTGGCAAACAGAAATGAGGAAAATGTAAATGTGAGAACAAAGCAATCATTCCAGGCGAGATCTCTTTCTTTCTTGCTTTCTGTCTTTCGTCTTTTTTTTGTTACCATGAGACTGTAATATTAAAATGCATAAATACACACACGGATATACATACAATAAATATATTACAACATCTTGTTCTGGCACATTGCCTTTGTATTACTGGCATCTTCTGTTTGACATGCCAGCTTACTGTACGCCTCCATCAAGTTCATTATGTCCGTAACATAAATGCGGAGCGGGCGGGATGTTAAAATTCATTTGCTGATGTTATTATGAACATCATCCAGAGTGCAGAGTAGGGCTAAGTTCAGAGATGCAATTCTGTTAATTCTACTTGCATGCGTGCAGTATGACTTTGGTTGTTAAATTCAGATGATCTCCTATAAAACTGGGGGTCATTTTATGGTGTCTATATACGTGATAAATGACATTTAGCCAAATGAAAAATGCATAGAAAAACAGTAGTAGGCATGTCATGAGTTACGTCTGCGTCATGATTCTTTGTTGAAAATATATGCGTCAAACTGGGATTTTTGAACGTGCAGAAAAACAGAACATGATTATGAGAGTAAAAACTCCCTTTATTTCTCTATACAGTATAAACCCTGGCCACACTAATGCACTTATCTCGGTGTTTCACTAGCGCTTGGATCCCATCAATGTTGAAAGATTTCTCAGTAGAACGGAGCCATGATCGGACTGCCTGCTTCACATCTGAAACACTGGCCTCCCAGGAACTCCTTTAATGGCCCAAACGTGTGGAAATACCTCTAAGTGAGATTAGGACCTTATGGAGGATGTGGCAATATATCTTTCAGCTGATTTCCTGTAATGTGCAGGTGGTGTTGGTGAATAAGTCATCTGTTCTGCAATTTTGCAAGAATGAATATATAAATTTTTAATAATCAGACGTTGCATTTGCTGAAGGTTCACAGGAGTGATTGCAGCGGGCCCCGAGCCACCTCGGCCAGGATCGTTATTCATGGGCGCCCGGCCTTCTTTAAAACATTTGAATGTTTTACTGCATCTTTTTGTGCTTAAAGTCTTCTGTACATGTCAATCAGTTTTACATGTTCATTTAGGATAAATTTCATCACAAGTCCCGGTTTGTCTTGAACGCCCATCTTAGCAGATTTCCTTTACCAGGATTTCATTTCAGGGAAGGAATGAAAGGTAAAGGTTATATTTCTTAAGCAAGATGATCTCATTATTTATTCAGATATAATATTCATTACATTATTCATTTATGAGTGAAAGCAGTAGGGACAATAATGCATAATGCATAGAGGGCTGCATTCTTAAATTATTATCAAGTGTTATTCATTAGAAATACCAATTGACACAGTGTCATTTGAAAATAATGAATCATGTCACAACAATTTAAAAAATTAACCAAATGGCGTGTGACAGGCATATGCTCAAGATAAACCCCAGGGCATTGAACTTCTGCACTTCTGCCTTCATAATATCCTCCTGGTCAGCATGTATAATAAATGTATTTTCCACGGCCTTTTGAGTGTCCAAAGTGACGTTTTTCTGTCCTGTGAACACCTCGAGATTTTTGACAAGGTACAAATGGTTCACTCTCCAGTGAATATAGCTAGGTTATGAGTTCCAAGACTTAACCCAGAGCAACTTTTTAGTGTGGGTTAGAAAGTAAAAATCTGCAAATTATTTTGTGCAAAAAATCCCAGGAGATCCTGGACCCCAACACCCCCCCCCCCCTTTAAATATCCCACTTGGGCTAACAAGTCTCAGATTTGACTCATTTTTATAGTTGCCACCTACTTGACTTATGTTGTCACACTAAGCCAGAAAGCATGTAGGTGGCTGTAACACCTTCCTCCCTAAAGAGTTCCACTGGAAGCTTTGCTTATAATAAAGCAAAGCCTCTCTGGATACCCAGCTCTTTTGGTTTCTCTTAAATTACAATTTGATAAGAAAGAAGGAAATAGGCAAAGAGAAAGACACACTCGCTGGACAGTACTGTATTATCTAAAATGGTTTTAGACCCAAGAGATCTTAAAATACATATTGTTTACTCAAAGCAGATTGTACCAGGAGAAATATTCATTCCAAAAGGCCTGACAAGCATAAAAGATGCAACTGGTTCCCATGTTCACATATGAACAGTTTGCCAGCAAAATGAGATAACTCAAAAAAAAAGAAAAAGAAAAAAGAAATATGAAGCAATACAAATGAAGCACGCAGTTTTGCAAAGTTTTTCTTTGAGTCATAAGGGTGGTAAAAAACACATATGCCAAAATATTGTGATCAAATTGTTGAATTATTCAAGTGTTGTATTGTGTGATTTTTCAAAATGCTATAACTCCACCTTGCACAATTTTAGCACAATGGACACACTCACTTGCAGTTGCATTTGTGGTTATTATAAACTATGCAGTTTCCAATAATATGTTGGTTGAGTTTTAATAAAACATACAGCTTTGATTTTGACTTTGATTGTGAATGTAGTGAGTCAAACAGAAAGTAGTGAGATCAAGGGGAAAGGTTTTGCTGCACAAAAAAAAAAAAGATTCAAAGATTGTTAAAGGTCATTTAGAAAAAGTATTAGCTATACAAAAAGTTTATGTATGTTCAGCATCATCAGCCTCCTGGTCCACCAGGTTTACTTGCACTTTGGTATACGGTGGCAAGTCGCTATCATAGTATACTGTAGGTATGTACTGTTTAACCATCAACCTCTTATCATAGCATGTGCATCTCCTGTCTCCTGCACACATATTTCTCCACTTCACCACACTACTTACCCAACAGTATACCACATTTTGTTCAGTATATTAGTGATGGGTCGTTCATGAATGATTCATTCTTTTTGAACGAGTGATCTGTTCATTTTCTACTGGAAGACTCATGAGAAGAACCGTTCCATTCTGTTTCCTATGTAATGCATTGCATAGCGTCTATGAGAGTCACGGTACAAAAGAACAAATGACTTGGACCAGAAGATATGTGAGGAGAGCTGCTCATTCTGTTTATCATAATATGTCCTTAGCTGCATTGTAATATTTTCATGAAATGAACTAAATTATTTAAAAAAAAAGATTTGTTTGTTTTGATGAACGGGATTCAAAGAACCGAGGCGCTTAAATGATCCAAACTTCCCACCACTAGAGTATATAACATGGTGTTCGAACAACATCCAATGTCCTATTTCGCAATGTCAGTAACAGTGTATAAACATATTTTTTCTCGGCTTCAACATTCTCCAGAAATCATTTGAACACATTTAAACCACCTGTAGCATCTACTGTGTTGCACAGAAAATATTTTTTGCTTTAATGATCCTATGAGAGAAAATCTGTCTGGCTCATTACATGGAAGTTTAAAACCCTAAAATATTAAACATTTAAGCATTTAATTACACTCAATTAACCATTTTGTTATAGTCAACCATTTGTGTTAGAAAATAATCATTTTCCAAAAGTCCAAGTCCAGAAATGGCATTCTGCTGCCAAACTGTTCATATATTGTACTTGAATGTGATAATGGGTAACCACCAGTTTGGTACAGGAAATGGATAGGATTAGAATTCCTATAACCTGTAGAAGTGATACTGTATATCCATCACTATGTCACTGATATAATAAAATATATAGTCAACTTTTTTATTTATTTATTTTTTTTTTATTTTTTTTTTACAGGATTCTGAAATGCTGCTACAGCAAGAACCTACATCAGTGTCATACTCCATAACAAAAGGGCATGGAGCATTAGGAAATAAACCGGCAAACAGTTCCACTTGCTCAACAGCAACCTCTGAATAAAATGTCAAATGTGATAGATGCTTAGCCAGCTCTGCATGCAATGGAATACCAATCCCTTCATTAAACTCTTTAAGTGGGTTATAAACACCTCTGCTTTCTTCCTTCTACTTCAGACACATGAACTGCCCTCGGCGTGAAGTCAACAGGCATAGCAGGTACATCAGAAAACATGGCTTTAACAAATTAATCGCAAACCTGCATGTTGTCCACCAGTCACATATGACAATCAAATAATTTTGATCAAAAGAAAGTACATGAACCAGCAAGGCTTGCTTGAAAAGGACCTCACTGACCTCGAACCTGCTTTCCTGACTTCAAAGTAGTACTTTTCTTTTTTCTCATAAAATAGCGTATCATTTATTATTCTCACCAACATCAAACACGGGACTCCAAAACTACCTTTTCCAACATTCTCACTTATGGTTTTTTTTTTTTTTTTTTGGTCTTTCTAATATAGTTGGATAAAAGTGGTGATCAAACAAATTCAGAACAAATCCTAATCAGTGTTCAGTTTCCTGAGGGTCAGGCAATCAAGCAAACACACAGATATGAATCAAAAAGCAAGAACAGCACCAAAAAACAAACAAACAAACAAACAAACATCCATGTGAAATATGACTTGGTAATGGGAAGAGCAAAGTCTGAGCAAGACTTCGCATTGGTTGAATGCTTGCATGGCTGTGGTGTATAGGTGTATGTTGAGTCCAGGTGTCAGCAATCAGACCTCAGGTGTACAAGAGCATGGCAGTGAGATCATGATGTTGATGATGATGATGATGATTATAGTTTCATCTGTATCTTGAAGCAAAGTGAAATTCCTTTTTTATATACCTTATTTAAGAAGCTGGGGTCAGAGCTTTAGACTGTATAAGAACTGGACAAACCCTCTGTGACGTCACCCATACCTGTAGGTTACCTGGAAAAAGCAGGTTTGAGGATCAACGGTGGGAGCTCTGGTTATTGAGCTAACTCTGCCTAAACACAGATTAATCTACAAATGGGCAAATGTGTGGGACGAACGGAGCCTAGCTGTTGGCTGGAACATGCCTTCTTACCTCAGTTACCACAAGCTAGCTAGCTTTACTTTAGCTTAGCTAAAACACTATTGAGGAAAACATTCATTTGTACGCTAATGCTACTTTGCATTTGATTGATCTCCGTCAATTCCTACATTTCTTTGGGTAAATTCTACTACAACTGTTCCAGTTAGCTGGTTAGCTAAAGTGCTAGGGGTTTGACACCTGTAATGCAGCTGTCAATCAATCAATCAAAAAAAAAAAAAAAAACGCCCCTAATTTTGCATAATTGTATGACACACACCCCACCCCCGAAATGATCATGAATGAGAAATCTAGCTATGGAGACCAAATGTTTTCTGTGTACCAGGCTGACATTTTAACAGGGAACTCTATGGGGATTGACTAATTTCTGAAGCCTAGTGGTCACTCACAGAACTGCATGTTTTCTTGCACTTCCTTTCAGAACCAGAGGTTGCATTAAACTGGCCAACTGGTGAGCGACCAAAGACAATCATGCAGCATAAAGCCTACTTAGGAGTTTATATGTTTCTAATTACATTTACTACTTCTACTGGGGAGGCGCTTTCAATTTCCGTTCAGTTGCACACTATGAGACAATGTTGCCTCAGGAGTGCTTATTTGCTCTTCATTTTCAAGGATTCTTTTTATTTAGAGCACTTATAAACTCCTCAGTGTTTCTGCTCATGGCTTATACGCTCAATTTCATCCTATTCTGCAAGCTGTGGCATGAAAGAAGCTACACTACTGAAGCTGTTATTCACCGGGTGCATGTATGAACTCTTACAAGAGAGAAAGAGAGAATTGCCATATTTAAGCAATTCTAATGCTATCAAGGGTTCCTAACAATCCTACAAGGACCACTTTACACACAGCTCCAATACATGGTTAAGCACCACTGCACAAACTGGAGCTGCTTTAATAACACAAAGTGCCTAAAAGTAGAAAGAACCAAAGCTAAAAAGGCCAACAAGAGCAACAACATAGAAAATAAGATGTGAGCTACTTACACCCACCTTCGGCCTTGTTTCAGAAGAGATGCTGGCGGTCATAACAACTGTCACAGCCAGTTAATGACACTTTGCAATGTTTTTCTGGTTCTATTTCTGGTATAAGAGCCTTGTAAAATCATGGTCTATGTCCATGGGGTCTAACTCAAAATAAAGTCAATAAGATTTGGGGGTATAAGAATATTTTTAACTTTGTAGAAAATGTTAATTTCACTTTTGTCTCTTTACACGCTTTAAATAATATACAAAGAACTCTAACATTTTGGCATATAGGATTGTGCATTCTGTGTTACAGTAAATGCCATTCTCACTAATTTGGCCAGTTGCCAAGCACCAATTGTGAAATTTTGGGCCGATGTTGATACTGATGCATAATAATACATTTTAATAATCAAAAGCTTAGTAATGTGGATAGGCGGCACGGTGACTTAGTGGTTAGCTTTGTCGCCTTGCACCACAAGGTTCTGGGTTCGATTTCAACCTCAAGTCTGCGTGCATGGAGTTTGCATGTTCTTCTCATGCTTGGTGGGTTTTCTCCGGGGGGCTCCGATTTCCTCCCACAGTCCAAAAACATGCAGACATCTAAAATTGCCTGTAGTATGTTAGTGTGTGTATGTGTGCCCCGCGATGGATCGACACCCAGGATAAAAGCGGTATAGGCGATGAGTGAGTGCAAAATGTGGGTATACTGTACAATATACTATACTATATAATACACTATAATGCCGCAAGATCGCACTCCCTTTTTTGTTATTGTATACTAGAGTTGAAGACGAAGATTTCCACAGTGTTGCTTTAACCTTAATGCTTTTTGATTATTCTATAGTCCGGTTATGTATGACATATAGTTCCATGGATACTGGATTTGTGTGGATGGTACAATGTACAAGGATATCCTAGGACTATTGGTAAATACAGGCTCCTGGCTTTTCCTCACTCTATACACCACGCCTTCTTAGAATGCCATGGCAAAGGGGGCTGTTTTCGGTGGTATTATAGTGTCAGCTATTGGATCTTTCCCGAAGTTGCAGCTGGGTAGGGTACTGTTGTCCCAGTCAGACCCTAATTAACTAACACAACATGTAAAAAGCACAAAATTGATGGGATGCAGCAGAAAAACACTGGCCACTTCCATTGGCAAATGCCAACTTATTTGATAGCTAATATCAGCCAATATATATGACTAGCCAACTTCCTCCTCATTTGTGCCAGTAGATGTGACATTCCCATCGTAATGAATGTTGAGGTTATGTGAATAAGAACTAACATGCAAAGACTGTCCCCAAATTGTCCATAATTATTTTAAAATTTAACACAAGGCTATAGGATACTTTTTATTTCTTTAAAAAAAAACATTTTTTTTTCACTGATTTAATCAATTGTCCCAGACCATAAGAAAGCTATAAATCGGAAATGAGGAAGGCTATCACATGGTAATGCCAAGACTACCTCCAAGAATGCAAAGCCATTTAATGTCTCTTTTTAAACTGCTGTTTATGCCGCATCACAGACCAGCATTTCACAGTCGAAAGAAAAGTGCTGTCTACCATCTTCAACATACGCAGCATCCATTATTGTCCAGTGTTGCTGTGATTGACAGGGGTGAGAGAAAACGTCGATGCTTCCCACCTAGACACCATGGCGCAATTTACTTCCTTGGCTCCCGGCTAAGGAAAGCTGTCTCTTCGTTGAGATAAGAACCTGCCAGGATTGGGTGAATGAAGGACAATTAAACTGAGAGTAAGATGTGTGAACCTTTGAACAGGAGCCATGGGTAACAGTTAAAAAAATTTCATTTTGATGAAGTGGGTTTAAAAATTAAAAAAAAATTATTTTTAGGTTGCTTTTCCATACATCTTAAAAAAAAAAGTGAAGATTACTACTCTAACTAAAACTGGTTGGTCCAGACACCTGGCCACAAAAAATAATGTGTTCCAGTGTACAGTATGTTTAACATGAACAATATTTTTGTGTGTATGATTGGAAATGCTGGTATGGTTGCATGAGGATGGGAGCAGTGCGCAAAGTACATAAGTGTTCAGTGCCTTTTAATATGCAAAATTAAATTTTTAGTTACTTTTAGGCTATTCAGATGAGGAAAAAAGAATATTCAAAACAGTTTAATTTTTTTTGCATTGGCCTGGCCAATAATTTTCCTCCTAAGAAAAGTCCCATAGAAGAAGAGTCATCCATGGCTTCCCTGTTGCCCAGCTTTGATGTTATCTGGTGGGGCGTGGCATGGTTACATGAACACTACAACAGTATGCTTGGAAAAAGGGTGAAACAGAGGCACATATCTTTTTATATTATTTTTGTGAAGTAAATGTCATTCGTTACTTTCCACCTCTGCCAATATGTCTATTAAACTGGTATCTTACCCACAGACCTGAGGTGGGAATCGATTCCAGACTCTGGAGGCGCACTACTGTATATCACCGTACTTTCTCATTTAATCTACACAATTTAATAAAATTTCCTTTTATTTAATACAAACAAATGAGGGGGGCTCAAGACTTTTGCACAATACGAAATATATTTACGAGTAAGTTCCAAGTTGAAGTCTCAAAGAACTATTATAGACAGAAAATTCCAAAACCTGAGTTTTGCTGTTTTTTTTTTTTGCTGTTGTTGTCAGAATTCAACAGCGCATACACTCTATATAGTACACAACAGCACTGCAGGGCATCTCAACCATTATATTCATACCAATGGCCAGTTTAGAGGAGCCAGTTCACCGAACAACATTTTTGGGAGTTGAGAGGGAACACTCTAAGAAACCCGCTTAGACATGGAGAAAATGTTAAACTCCTCAGAGACTGTAAACAGTTCAGGATATGGGATTAAAACACAGAACATTGTAAACAGTAAACAATCAACTCTCCCACTGCACTGCTGTGCCACCCTAAAGAAATGACTGCGCGTTATTGAAACTGACATTTGGTCCCTGCCAAGATATAAAACCATGCTCTCTCTCACACACGCACGGGATCATATCAGACACTAAGAAGACTGGAAGAGCTTGTCCTGTATGATGAGGTCCCTGCAGGATCTTACCTCGGCTAGTCAGAACATATTTTCCCCCCCGAGCGTGCATTGTGCCTGTACAAGCTAACCTCTGCAGTGTACCACACACACAGGCTGCAATGGCATCCACTTCAGATTTTGTGCTGACACACAGCACACGCCGTTGTGAATGACAAACTTCCCTTTTATTATCTGCCATTGATGGTATTCTAGTAGCAGCCTCTTTATTGCATTTTTTTTCCTCTCCTGGTATTAAAGTGCTGCATCATTAAGCGGGATAATGCCATTTTTTAAAAAGGCTGACGGGCGTGGGCTTTTATGAGCAGTGGCAGCGCCGGCACCTCTGCTGGAATAGCAATGCAGCCATATGGGGGACGGCTGGTGTAAATGACTTCTTAGTGGTGCACTGGCTCATGAAGGACACATTGACAGGCGGCTGTACACCGCACCAGACGTGAGGTACACGTTATCTGAGGAACCCTCCTAAACACGGAGAAGATGGAGAAGGGGAAGTGGACGAGGAGCGGGGGCTACTTAGGGAGCACAGCGACAGCGGCGGTAATTAAAAACACAATATCAAAACGTGACCTTTTGTTGATTGAGTTCTGCTGGAATTAAACTGGTTTGTTTCACTTCGGCCTAGCATTAAAATAAACAATGGTTTGGCTTTTTTTTTTTTTTTTTTACCCCTAGAGCTGGGAAAAGCTAAACAAGCACACTCAGTGCAAGCACAAGTAAGTTGTTCTAGAGTGGTTAAGAGTGTTAATATAATTTGGATTAACATAATGCAGAATGCATTTTTGGCGGCACGATGGCATAGTGGTTAGCACTGCCAAGCTTGCACCACCATGGTTTGTGTTCGATTCCTGCCTTAGGTCTGTGTGCATGGAGTTTGCATGTTCTCCCATGCTTGGTGGGTTTCCTCCAAGTACTCCGGTTTCCTCCCACAATCCAAAGACATGCAGATTGGGCTAATTGGCATTCCTGATTAACCGTAGTGTGCCATTGTATTTATGCCAAAGGGCATAAATACAGTGATCTCCATTGGCCTCCATGGTCCCTAGTTGGACTAGAAGGATGGACTGAGAATGTATTTTTTTTTTTAAAAAAGCCTGAAGTGATCAGTACACTAAAATAATGAATGTATGAACATACACACATGTGCCATAAATTTGTGACAGTGATCACCACCTATGTACAAGCAAACCCTTGACAGAATTATGGGCACGGAGCCCAGCAGGCAAAGAGCCCAAGGTCGCTGACCTGGTTTCCAAACTTCCCAGATGCAAATGTGTTTGAGCACCAATGGGATGCACTGAAAAAACAAGTCCGGCAGGATCCGCTGCCAATGTCCTGATGCCAGACCCCACGAAGTAAAATAGACATAATATGGATATACTGTATAAAAGCAACACAACGCCAAAATCATTTTAGAGTTTATTAGCCCTGCATCAGACACTAATGGCAATCTATATTCTACTGTACCTTTCATGCTACTAGCTAACCAGTAACTGCTGATATAAGGTCAATTAAGATGTTTGTTAATTTCAGCCCTAAATTGTAACTGAGGCAACAAAAATCAAGTTGAGGAGCACTGCGTGAGTTAAACATTTTTTTTGATAATATATTATGTATTAACCCCCTAACGTCTTTCTCAGAATTACATTATTCCTGCGAATAGATTATACGTAACACTTGTGCATAGACAAAAATCAGCACATCTTAAACTGAAGTCTATGTGGATAAGTGGAACATGACGATAGATATAGATCCTACTTAATTACAACAACATCTCTGACCCAAACCCCCAAACAGCGTTGATCGTGCCAATCTGTAATTAGTGCTCTTCTGTTTGTGTGCTGTGCTCTCCACTTTGTGTTTGTGTTTCTTTCCCCTGTTTAATTAGGCTGCTGTGTTCATTATCCCCGCTAATTAGTGTATGCAAATCATGAGGAAGTTGTTAATCCTGATCCTTGCCAATGACTGAGTCACCTGACATTGACATCACAGAAGATTTGTCTTCTCTTTCTTTGGTATTCCTTTTATCACCTTGAGCTGCGATGAAAATCGCGTAAATCCATCAACTCTGAATAGTAAACTGAAGAACTGTTTGTTGGCACGTACTGTAACAGAGACGACAGGGGTAAATAATGTAGCAGTGTAGCCATGGATTATACACGTGTTCAGAAAAGGTCGATTAATTTCCTAGAACTGCATTAACTCCAGCTGCAAAGCAAATGACAGATTTATATTTTATATGGTATTGGCAGTTCTTGAAATTGATATTTTAGTTAAATAACACGTATCTTACCAGAAAATGACTTTGCTAGAAGTTAACATTAGCTTATAGAATATTATTTGCTGGCTATACTTATGTATCAAAAAACAAACAAACAAACAAACAAACAAACAAACAAATAAAAAAAATTCTGATATTAAATGTACCCAAGTATTGGAAATAAAAAAATAAATAAAAGGAAATCAACAGTTATTTGATATTTAGATTTTTATTGTGGCTTATAGTAAAACATCCTATGTCATGGTTACCACACCTGCATCACTGATTAAAAATCTGCATGTAGGCTAATCAGTGATGCTAGCTAACACACTTTACTGCTGCACTATGTTAGCCAGAATTACTGAGAGGGTATAACTAACATAAAAAAAAAAACATTATAAATAGTTGTTCTGCTGGAGTAATCTGATTGAACAAGAAAGATTTAAGTTTTTATGAACTGCCTCTGAATTATCTGTTTTTTTTAAAAGTGTTTTTATCATGGCTAACATGTGCTAAAAAGCTAAACGGCTCCTAACACAAGGCTGAATACCAAATGCCTCTCTAACCCCTAATCAAGGACACTACTTGGGGCATGGAACAAAGGATTACACCTACTACTGTCCATAGTGCACTAGGTTTTTTACTAGGATTTAACCCCAGAACCACAGAAGTTAGCTGACATTCATAAGTGGACATATAAAGTAAATCATGTAATTTTCTCAGGACTGTCCACCTCCTCCATGGTTTATTCTCCTCACCATTTGACTGTAAAAACTACTTTCACCCCTGTTAATGACACTAATTAGCAGTTGCTAACTAAGCATGCGAGCTGAAGATATCACAGCCGTACTGACATTCAGAACAACAGCAGAATCCCTCTCATGTGATCCACTACATGAATATTAAGTTAACTTACCTCAATGTGATTTTTCATGTTTCAGTGACTTTCGGTGCCGTATAATGGCAGACCCAGCGCTCTGACCCCAGCCTACTAACAACAAGCTGGGATATTTTTAATCGCTGTCCACTTCTGATTTCAAACACCTGCTACATGATTAAGTGTTTCGCGGTGGGAGGGCAAATCGTGCAATTACATATACAGTAAGAGTCACACCACTGTGGATATGTCATGCAGAAATGTAGTCAAGTAGAAAATACAGATATTTATTTTAGGATGTAGCGGAGTAAACGTAAAACGCCTCCACTAATATACAGTAACTACTCGAGTCAAGTACAGATACATAAAATATGTATTTAATTACTGTACATTAACAAAGTAAATGAACTTGGTTACCTTCGATCTTTGAAAAGGGTGAAGTTATTACCATGGTGTATTGGTGTTTTACCATTTATTGTGAGTTATTGTGAATGTTTATAGAAAAGTTTATAGTCAAAGGGAAAGATGTTAGGACAGTGGTTTTACATGGTTAACTGTGCACTTTTAAACGTACTAATTTCAAGACAAAAAGAGAGGCTAACGAGAGTACGACTGTACAGTTCTATATATATATATATAAATAAATAAAAATAAAAATTATATATATATATATATATATATATATATATATATATAAATATAATTTTTATTAATAAATAATAATAATTATTATAATTATATTATTATTATTATATTATTATAATTATTTATAAACAAATAAAAATTATATATATATATAATTTTTATTCATTTATTTATTTATTTATTTATTTATTTACATTTTTTTTGGCAACTAATTAGAGTTTAATAATATCCCTTAAAACTCAAGCGGCACAGAAATATGCCAGAAACTCAGCATAGGTCAATGACTATTAAAAAAAAATATATGTGCTTATAATAAAGCCTTTCTGGAGTGTGTTAACGGAAAGGTTTAGACTTCAAACTCTGCATTTGTTTTTTTTGGATATGTCAGGTAGAACAAAAGTTATCATTACTTTTCATAAAGGATACATTTTACCACTGCCGGAATATGGGAATGAAGTTGCAAACATGTAGATCTCAAAGGGAGAAAATTAGCATATTATTATTATTATTATTATTATTATTATTATTATTTCGTCATAGAAACAACCGAAAGGAACCATAGAAACTTTGCCTTTGTGACCCGGTTTCTAATTTTTCCTTCAGTCGTGTTTGGGAAAGTTGGTTGAAATGAACTAAAATTCAGTTCATTATATTCCCTATTTTGTGCTGAAAAATATGTCACTCTATACTATTCAATCCTGAACACTACTGTATATATGTTTATTCAAAAAAGCTAAACAAATAATGGCTAAAGTCCTCTGAGCTTTAAGGGCTATCGAGAAAACGCCTCAGGAAGTGGTGTAAGGAGGTGAAATAATCAACTTTAGGATGGTAACAGTAACTACACATCTACACATCGCATCACATGACTTAGTTGTTGATTATCTTCCCATAACACCATTCCCCCAATCGTATTGCACATTTCTTTTTCTGAATTACTATCTATTCATTTATCCATTTTGGAACCACTGTAGTCCACCTAGGGACTGTGGAGGCCAAAGGTGACCATTGTATTTATTCCTATTTTTGCGCATGCACAAACTACGGCCAATTTGGGAACGCCAATTAGCCTAATTTGCATGTCTTTGGACTGTGGGAGGAAACCGAAGCACTCAGGGGAAACCCACCAAGCACAGGGAGAACAAGAAAACTCCATACACACAGACCCTGAGATGGGAATCGTATCCGGACTCTGGAGGTGTAAGGGGACATTGCTAACCACTAAGCCACTGTGCCATTATATGGCTTAGCTAAAGTAAATTGCCCTAATTTTGGAGAGGTGTGTGAATGAGTGTGTGCAAGATGAACTGGGATGGACTGGCTTTTTATCAAGGATGTACCCCCCTTATTACCTTGCATCCAATGTTCTCGCTTTGTTGCTACATTTACTGTGACCAGGAAAAAGGTTTAACTCAAAATGAATGAATGCATGTTACGGAAACATTCAGGAATAATATATAAAGACAAATGCGTTTAATAAGAATTTAGCAAGTCCTTCCTTATTGTACACTTCATCACATGAGCATCGTTCCGAGTTCCTGTCCTCTGAGACACTTTTACTGCAAGAAGTCAAACACTGTTTTTCAGTCACGCATGCTGATGGAGTGGCTAATCGCTACCATCGATCGAAAGCATATTAAACACGTGACATGTCCAGGAACTGTCCTTTACGAATCAACAGAAGGCTGTGTGTGGATCTATACGGCCGCTTTGTTGCAATCCTGCAAACATTCCCAACATCTTGTTCTGCTTAGAGGGGGTGGACTATCGCTTTAGCAGCATCAGCTCCTAATTGACCATGTTAATGCATCATATGTCCAGTCTTAGCGCTTTTACCTCAAGGCAGATGCTTGAGTTATGGTTTTTAATTACTGCGTCAGCTGACGCTGTGTAAGAACAGCATGCTGGATAATTTCTTTTTATTATTATTTCATTCAGTTTCAGTGTATGCACACACTGTTGGGATTTGTGTGACAGATTAAGTGGATATGTGATTTGTTCCTTGTATATGTTCAGCATAATGCTATATAGCAATTTCAAACCCTATATCAGCAGTATCTAATACTTTAAAGAGATATGCTAATGTCAGGATTTCTCAGACACAAGGTGTATTGATAGTCATAATAAACAGGTCTCAACTAGGGATGTCTAGGAATGCACAAAAACAAAGTTTGGATACTTTTTTCTTTTTTTGCCATCAAGTATAAAATGAATAGAAATGTAAAAAAAAAAAAGAATAAAAGTTATATGTATTATTTTTATACTTGTTTTTGTTTTTAGTGGGTTTGTAATTTCCATCAAAGGAGTTTTACTTTTTTTTTTTCCCTTTTTTTTTTTTACGAGGGTGAGTCAAAAATTATCCGCACTCTATGTTTATATTAAAACTTCTGTTGTCTCATCAGCACTTTCCATTCGGGGCTACTGTCCCACCAGTCCCAACTGTGGTGCAAGCAAAAATTTATGCCCCACCTGTGATTTTCACGCAAGAAGAAAACATGCAGTGATTAGTTTTTTTCCTGTGGTCTGAGGGTGCACCTGGTGCCGAAACTACTTACAGAAGACAGAAGCATTTGGATATCTGCAAACAACAAATTTGGATGGTTACTCTAAGGGAAGTGGATGTTTCTTCAAGAGAATCATTACTGGTGACGAGATACGGATTCATCACTATGATCCTGAGAGTAAACGGCAGAGTATGGAAAAGTTCAAAAGTCAACCATCATCTGGAAAATTCATGCTCACAGTTTTCTGGGATTTTTAAGGACCAGTATTAGAAAGTTATCAGGAAAAAGGTTCATCAATCAACAGTGCTCGTTACAGTGAGATGCTTATTAAAAAGCCGAAGCCTAAACTTCAGATTAAACGCAGAGGGCTGCTATCCAAGAGTGTTGTGATCTTGCATGATGATGCATATCCACACACTACTGCCTACACTGTTGACACTTTGCAAAAAAATTGTTTTGAGGTGTTAAAGCATCCTCCCTATAGTCCTGATCTCGCTATGTAAGACTTTCACCTGTTCGGTCCCCTGAAAGCAGCCATACGAGGACGAAGATCGAGTTCTGTTGAAGAAGTGAAGACAGCAGTGCATTCGTGCCTCGCAGCTCAGCCTAAGACATTTTTTAATGAGAGAATACTAAAAGCAAGGAGATTATGATATACTGTAGGTATAGGTATAATATGTGTAGGTCTTTTCTAAAAGTGAATAATAATAATAAAAAAAGAAATAAAAAATACACAGCCAGAGTGTGGATCATTGTTAACATTGGGTTTTACATAAACAGTTACAAATTAGCGTTGCTAGCTAATATTGTATTTGTTGTATTGTTAATATTATATTTGTACCTTATGTGAGTAATAAAACACTCTGGTTGTGCTGTTATGGGAAATTATTAACATCAAGGTGATTCAGTCCAAATCAAAGCACAGCATCTGTTACTATGCTGAAGTCATGCAGTTTAAATTCACTCTAAAGAAATTATATTAAATATTAAATATTCACTGCCTGGCCAAAAAAAAAGTTTGCTATTTCAATAGGGTCAAATTATTGGCCTGTGTGATGTGATGCAAAGGAAACATTAAAATTACTTACTGGAATTGGGTAAGAACTGTCCCATGCATTATTCAAACTTGGAAGGGTAGTGCTGAACCGCCAACTTCACAGAAGAAATTTAGTCGGAAAAAAATCACGAATGACAGTAATCAGAGATACTGTAAATTCTTCTAAAAGTTTTTATTGTAAAAAAAAAAAAAATGCCAGCAGAAATGGTGCCACAGCTATGTTTCATAATGAGAGTAAGAGCATTTCGTTAACACATAATGTGATGAGAACTCTCAGGATTGGAAACTAAACAGCTTTGTGTCCATTAGAACATTATTTGTTAGCAAAGCTAATTGAATAAAAATGCCTACATTTGGTAGGGAGCAAAAAGATTGGACTTTGGAGCAATAGAACAAGGTCATGTGGTCTGAGGAGTCCAGATCGACCCTATTCCAGAGTTATTGGTGCATCAGGGGAAAACCAGTGTTATGATCTGGGGTTGCTTCAGTCGGTCATGTCTAGCCTCAGAAATGTTATATGACAATAAAATGAAGTCAGCTGACGACCTGAATGTACAGGTCTGAATGTCTGGGAGCATGAGCAATCATTTTCACAAATGAATTGGCCACCATAATGAAAGCGAAAGGTGACTGAACAAACAAGTGACTTCTTTGTCCAGCCAGTGTAAAATAGAATCTGACGGCGTATTAGAGCCATTATGAGATAAAAAATAAAATAAAATAAAAATAAAAAAACGTTGGAAGGGAAGGGGCGAGAATTTACGTGTTTAAACCTCAGGAGTTTCATATTGTAAGTTGTAAGACTCGAAACTTTCGATTTTTTTTTTCTCACAAATGTTTTTATTTATTTATTTATTTTTTATCTCATATTGGCCCTCATACTCCGTCGTTTCAAGTTTTTTAAATTAATTAATTTATTTATTTTTAATTTTCGGAACTCGGAAATTCCCTGCCCCTCCCCTTTCAACTCTCTCTTTTTTAAATCTCACATTGGCCCTAATACTCCCTCGTACTGATATAATAGCAGATATAATCAGTTTGGTCATATATAATGAGACAAAGAAAAGATTTATTAGAAGTTATTAGTCTTAAAAACAATTTAATATGACTTTATTTAGTATTAAAGAATATTACTTACACTAATAATAATTTTACGTGGCGTTGCACTGTGGCTTTGCAACTCCAGTGTCCGGGTTCGTTGCCCACCTCGGGGTCTGCGTGTATAAGTTTGCACGATGTGCTTGATGGGTTTGGCATTCCAAAATGGTCCTATAGTGTGTGAATGAGAGTGAGAGTGTGTATGTACTGTAACAGATTGGCACCCCATCCAGAGTGTACCGTGTCTCGTTCCCTAAGTCTCCCGGCATAGGCTCTAGGCCCCCTGTGACCCTGTATGCAAGATAAAGCGGTATAGACGATGAGTGAGTGAATGAGTGATGATAATTTTAACATAGACCTGTGAGTTTGCTTGGCAGCCAAATAAACTATTGTCAGAGATGCTGTTATGGAAAATTAATCGACAGCTTCAAGAATTCAACCAAATCTGTTAAAAAAAAAAAAAAAAATCCTATCAGCTATTAGCAGAAGTGCAACAAGCTGCACAAAAGCTTTCCTAAGACATTTTAATTCCTCTGCAGTACTAAAAACCTGCACGGAACGTCTGCTTTATGGATGGATTATTTTCTGGTGCACTTTTCATTTTCGGGTATTTCTGTAGCATAAGCCTGTATTGGCATCGGGGGAATCAAAATATTTGATTGAACGCCAGCTGTCTCAGCTATTGCCTTCATATACTGTATGAATAACTCCTAGGCGTAATCCTTGGATTATTTATCACCTACAGTACATGGAGCGAGCGCTGCGCATTCTGTTCATTTAGCGCCGACATCGCATACACAAAGTAACTGACAGAAATAATGGACATGCAGGAAGGAGAGAGTCTCAGCTGGAGGTAGACTGTGGGGGAAAGATTGATATGCTGGATATTTCTGAGAAAGCTATCAAGATGTGCAGACATTTTAGGCACAATGTTCTCTGCCTTATGGCTGCATGGCTGATTTATTTATTTATTTATTTATTTATTTATTTTTATGCGACTGTTTTTTTTTTTTTAGTTTACATTTGGACAGTTCTGGCAAATTAGCTGCATTTCAGTATACAGACGTGATTATTTTAGTGTGTTGATTTCACACTGTCATATACAATACTGTATGTGTTAATGATAAACCACCAACCAGATAGAAAAACAAATAAATAGCTTTTTTTTTTTTTTTTTTTTTTTAAATCATGGATAGGTAATACCTGTGCGTCTGAGCTTTCAGATATCTTACTAAAGAGTTAGACTGTTTTCTAAGAGACCCCTCATCTTTAGCTCACATCCTGGCGCTGAAAGCAGGTAATCTGTAAGTCAGGCTCTTCTGAAGCTGTTTGTCTGTTCTTTGGGTGCACATCATTTCTGATCCCATCAGCTCACCCACTGCTGCAGGCTCTCCGCAACCGAGTGAGAGAGTTGAGTGAAATGTGTGAAGTGTGTGTGTGAGAAAGAGAGAGCGAGCGAGAGAGAGAGAAATAAAAAAGTAAGCAACTTCTGGCATCCCTAGGGAGAATAAAGAGATTGTAATATAGAGATTGAGAAAGGAACATGGTGATACATACATATATAAGATATGGTTCATTTTTCATTGAGCATCTATTTAAACAGTAAAATCCACAAATTACTCACCGACAGTTTGTTGTTGTTGTTGTTGTTGTTGTTGTTGTTGTTGTTCAGGTGCCTGTTTACTGTAAGTGTCTAGGAATGATTCGGTTTAAACGACGCCCTCTGTTTGTACTCGAGTTCCAGCTCATGTCTCAAGGTCAACTTTGAAAATTCAAAGCGAAATTAAGGAATACAGGAAAGCAGACGAACAATAACTAATCTCTTTTCAAGTGCCGACCTTTCTGAGCACTCAGTATGAGAAAAACCCCCACGCCACCCACGCTTATTCCCGCAGATTAATCCTCTTTCTGTCGACATTGCTCTGGACATGGGGAAAAAAGAAATCGCACACTTTCACTCACCAAGGCAAAATAAAATAAATAAATAAATAATTAAAAAAAATATATATATACAGTATAAACCTCTGCCTTCTTTGTCTTTGAGAATGCAAAATGTGTTCATTACTGCTGCCACGGCAACACATCAGTTTTCGTAGAGACTCTTCATTTAAATAAAGTTATAAATTAATAAATACATCAATAAATAAATGATCATCTTCGCCACTTACTGTACCAGTCAGAAGTTTGGACACATACTGTACTTCTAATTCAATGCTTTTTGCTTTTGTGATTTTGTATATTCCAGAACAATACTGGAGCTTTCAAACCCATGAAATAACATGTGGAATTATGTAATTAGGTAACAACATGAATAACAACAAACAACAACAACAACAACAACAACAACAACAACAACAACAGCAGTCTGTTGGTATTTTAAGACATGAAGGGGAACAGTTCTTGCAAGAACAGTATTGTCAAATGCAATCGCAAAACCCCTCAAGCACCATGATGAAACTGGTAACACTGGTGATGAAGACCATCCCAGGAAAGCAAGATTTACCGAAATTGACCTCTTACCTAAAGGTTATTTAGAGTTACCAGCCTCAGAAATCACCCAACTTTCAAACAGCACAGGCATTTTATAGCACCTCAGATTTACAGAGCATAAGAAGCAGACACATCTCGAGATTATTGCATATTTCGGATGCCTTCAGCATTATTTTTATTTACTGTATACGAGTAACCTTTCTTGACAATTGAATAAAATCCATGGGTTGTAGTAGTTGGAGTAGTTGGAGTAGTTGTTACTCAGCAGTTATGGTTGTTGTCCAGGAAAAACAAGGTCTTCCAAAGACACTGTTTGTTGCCTTGATATTAGTTTGTTCACCTTTAACTGTTTTATTTCTAAGTCTGGTTGGTTCAAAGTAGTGTGTTCCGTACAAATAAACATATATGAGTCATAATTGCTGCCCAATAGCCATTGAGTGCCCATTCCTCTGGGCTACGGTCTCTCAGGCTCACACAGTTAAGGCTTCTTATGGGTTTCTAATCAGAAGGTGTGAGGTTCAAGCCCGAGCACCACCGCGTTGCCACTGTTGAGCCCTTGAGCAAGGCCCTCAACCCTACCTCTGCTCCAGGGGCCCTTCCTAACTAGCTTCCTAACTGGGATATGCGAAAATTACAATTTCCCTTTGGGATGAATAACATTCTCTAATTTAATGTAATGAAGTTCTCCCTAAATTTGTCTCAGCCATCTGACATTTAGCCAGCTTTTTGCTAAAACAGGACAGCTACGGTACCAATCACTGGGTGTGAAGGATATGAAATGGTTGCTCTGAACTACTCGGCATGATACAGTACCGTACATCACAGGGAAGTATTGTCTTCTGGATTTATGAGCTCAGAACCACCCACAATTGACTTGTGTTGCTGTGATTGACAGAGTACATCATTCTTCTCAACCTGGACAGTTTTTCTTTCTTTGACTCAGATAGCTGTAGCATTGGCAGGATTCAAACTGGCAGTCTTTGGACAGGAGGCCGAATGCTTTTCTGCTGCTACTTGGAATCCCAAACTTGGGCTGCTGTCTACTTCAGTGGTTCTCAATCCTGGTCCTGGACAATCCCCAGCCTTGTACAACATTTCAGTGTTTTCTCAGCTCCCAGCATATCTGATTTAACTAATGAACTATAATTATCAGCCGTTTCTCAAGTTAAGTGGGTATGATAGAGCAGGAAAAACACAACCAGTAAAATGCGCTGGACTGGGGGTTCTCACCAGGGTTGAGATCTACTAGGCGATGTGGAGTTTCCCAGGTTCTCCCAGCAGTGTCAGCTGATGCGATGTTACACAGGAGGACTAAATTCCATTCTGTCAATAGCTTGACAATGAATCTATTATGGTATCACATCACAAAGGTCTGAACAATGATCTACTGAGACCAAAATGGGGCAAAAACCATTTCTCACATTTCTAGAGTTTCCTCCCATCTCGCAAAATATTCTACAGTGATTTGTGTCCCATCCAGGTTGTATTTCCACCTTGTGCTCCGTGTGCCCCCAGGCTTTGGATTCACAACCACCCCGACCAGGAAGCCGTTAATAAAAATAAAGGAATGATGAGATGTCGCTTGATGTATGTTTTTGCACAGTAATCAGGCTATAGTCATCCCATATATACACACACACACACACACACACACACACACACACACACACACACACACACACACATGCAGAAAAAAACCATACCTCCAGGACAAAAAGCAATAAATAAATAAAATTCCTCTACCTGCCACCTACAAGAGAGCGGCTTTCCTTTTGAATATGGTTCGTCTCTAGGGTTCTGTATAACGTTGTCAGTTTTTCATTGCCAGTGTTACTCACGATGAATCTAAATTTAGAGCTCGATTTTGTGATACTGCTAAACTGCTACTGCTACACACACACAAAAATGAAATGAACTTTGAATAGCAGCTTATGTGCGTAGCAGAATAGCAAGTAAATAACACATTCAGAAGGACACGAGTGCAGTCCAAAATAAGCACCTTGTGCCTTCAAGGTTTCATATTTTACTATTTCTTTAATTAGGTTAACGAAAGCCTCAGAGCTCCTCTGTTAATGCTTCAACTGAAACCACTCAGATTATGCCTATTTTTTTAATGCCTTTAATTTCCTTTATTACACTCATCCTCCAAAAACGTCATTTCAGCATCTATGTAAATGAGCTCCTCCTGAGCCATGCCCACTAGAGAACAGCAACAACCCGGGGGAGGGGATCGTCTTATATGATGTCACATTAGGGAACAAATCTAATTGGCTTATTTAAGCTTGTTCAAGATAAAAAAAAAAAAACAGGAAATATTATCTAAAGACTTATCTAAAGATGACTAAAAAGTGAATTTTGCAATATATTGTAGGTGCCCTTTAAACATTACACAAACATTTAGGCTCAAGAACCAAATGTCAATGTCTAAAGTCTGGACATTGGATATTACTATAATTGAAGTAATTCATATCTTTTTTTGTTTGTTTGTTTGTTTGTTCTGCATCATTCCATTACTGCTGAGTAGACTTTTCCATGTTTGCCTTCAGTGAACTTACGTACTGTATGTTTTTTTTTTTTACACAGAACTGAGTGAACCACAGTGGGCGCAATACACAGCCTAATGCGAGAAAATGTTACCATTAAAATAATAAAACAAATCTTAAACTCTGCCTGCAAGTATTATAAAGGGTAGTTTGGCAAGGCTGATAAACCGTAAAGATGAATATACATATTATCCATATCCAACATCTCACACTAGAGAGCATGCGGAGGAGGAGGATGACCAAAATAATCCTCGGTGAGGTCTGTAGGAGGCTTCATATCCCTCTAATGAAATGGCCAGGAGGAGACTCGGGCCTGAAAAAAAATGCCTTCAAGCAACTACTGTATAGATTTAAACCGAACTTTCTTTTTCTCGTTACATCTTTGATCGACTGCAGGAAGCCTGGAGTATCTCCGGTCACATTTCTTAATAGGTGCCAAATGGAAAATGGAAAATTGTATTTCTAAAATCTTTAAAGAAACTGTAGAAACTAGAGGAAGTCATTTTCGACCACAGTAAGTTCTTTTGTAAAGGGAATGATGTTAAAGGCTTCCTTAGGATTTTCGGAATAGTTACGTGTTAATGCAACTCTGATAGCATTTGTGGCCAAAATATTATACTTGTTACTGCAGCTAACACTGTAAAACCTCTAAGAAGTCACCCACTATGATTTTGTTGCTTTGAAACCAAATATTTAGACTAATACCAAAATAACAACAACAAAAAAAAATAATAAAATGTAACAAAGTGTCAGCAAGACCATGGTTTTGGACAACTATTCAAGTCTTGAGCTCCAGTGTTTGTTCTCTCTCAATGTATATAAATAAATAAATAAATAAATAAATAAAGGGAATCTTATTTTTGGAGGGGTCGCTGCCACCCTGTGCCATCCTATGCCACCCCTATAGACATTTATTTCCCTGCGTTTCACTCCTCCTCGAACACTCAGTTTTAGTGTTTATGTAAATGAGCTACTGCTGAGCCACACCCCTCCAGAGAACAAAGCACTTTGATGCTTTCATAAAATCCGTCACAAGTGCCTGTACATTCCTCATTTCCGTACCACGTTTTTATTTTATTCTGCTTCATTTCTCCCGCCTTAACATAACGCATTCTGTTTACACTGACACGAGCAGGGTTTATTTAATAAATCTCATTCCCACTTGGAATAAAAACATACAGTAATAGAATAGATACAGCATTAATCTTTACATTCGCTTTCTAAATCCTGCATGCCAATCTTCATCCTGAGACCCAGTATATACTGTATATGATGTGAAACGGTAATATAATTAAGTAAAATTAACTAAACCTTTATTTTGTGCTTTCTAATGAGTGAGATCCAATTAAAGGCTCAAGAATGAAACACTGTGTTGTGTGGGAAGGTATTATGCGCTTTAACCTCAATGCACTGGATGACTCAGTTCACCTGGAAGCGCCACAGCGTGGGAGGAATCGAACAGAGCTGCTCATTAAGCGCTCATAAATGCTACAACCACTGTGGCCTTTGCACTCTCATTAAGTCGCAAAAAGCAACGCAAACTCTTCAATAAAACCCCCGTGTCTTTCTTTGTAATATATGAATGGTATGGTGTGAATGGTTCCAAAAAAAAAAAAAAAAAAGACCCTAATCATGAATCATACACTTTATCGCAATTATTTTCACTAACAGAAACAGAAGGGTTTCTCAAGCCCTCTTAGAGTGCATCACAATATGTACGATCATGGCTAAGGTGCTTTCAAAAGCAGCAAACTTCACTTGCAGCCATGGAAAAAAACAAAACAACAAAAAAAAACAATTATTCACACTCGAGCTGTAATCGCTCATTAATCCAGTAGGCGTTACAAGTTCCTTAGTTAAATCGCATCGTGAACACACGGAAAAATATTTCGCACTAAAGAATCCAACAGTGTTGCTCTCTGTCATCCTCCTTGTTCGCCGAGTCTCCATCACAGCCAGGCAAGCCTCCTCCGTCGACAATAATGATGTATCTCACTCTTTCAGAGTGCGAGTGAGTTCCCTGTGGACAAGCGGCAAGATTAGCGTACCGCGCAGGCAGAATGAATGGTGGCCTCGACACGGGAAGCAACTCCCTGGGGCTTCAATTACCAGAGCCGCTCTCTATATTGGGAGAGAACTGGCGGCTAGTTCCTCTCTCTCTCTCTCTCTCTCACTTACACTCTGTCTCTCGCTCGCTCTCTTGCTTGCTCACTGCCACACTGCTTTTGCTGCTCCCTTCTTTTTACTCATTACCTCTGACCATCAGCCTAGCTTTTTTTTTTTTTGAAACCCAACTACATACACTGCCCTCGAGCTCTATGGCACAGCATTGTGGAGAAGTTGTCCTAAGTGTAGACATAATACAAGAAGTGGACAAGGCTTCTACAGTATATACTTGATTAGAATAATTTGATGTTTTTTTTTTATATTTAATTATTAGACTAATTGAAACTAATTGAATCCAGAGATGAGCACAGGACAATCTTTGTGATTACGGCAGCAGTTCTTATGTTTATGTAAAAATCTATAGTCAAAACTGGGACATGTGATGAAATTTCTTATATATGAAGGCGTAAAAAAAAAAAAGAAAGAAAAAAGATCGCACTGTGAAATTCCTTCTTCACATATCCAGGGCGCAGGGTCAGCCACAATACACCTCCCCTGGATCAGATAGGGTTAAGGGCCTTGCTCAAGGGCTCAAGAGCACCAACCTGGTGGAGCTGAGGCTTGAATCGCAGACCTCCTAATCAGTAACTGAATGCCGTAACCCACCGAGCCACCACTGTCCTAGTACAGCATGTTGAAGAGATATTTATGTGAGATATACTATATATGTCACAGTGTGGTAGGGAGACTCTTAGATGCAGAAACATATTTGAGTAGTACAAAAAGTCTTAAAGAGGCGGCATGGTGGTGTAGTGGTTGGCTCTGTCGCCTTGCACCTCCAGGGTCCGGGTTCGATGCCCGGCTAGGCTCGATTCCCGTTTCTGCATGTTCTCCCCGTGCTAGGTGGGTTTCCTCCGGGTACTCCGGTTTTCTCCCACAGTCCAAAGACATGCAGATTACTCTAATTGGTGTTCCCAGAATTGCCCTGTGATGGATTGGCACCCTGTCCAGGGTGTACCCCACCTTGTGCCCTGGGTCTCCTGGGCTGGGCTGGGCTCCAGACCCCCGTGACCCTGAATAGGAGATAAAGTGCTATAGATGATGAGTGAGTGAGTGGATGAGTGAGCGTCTTAATGAAAGCAGTACGATTCCAGCTGAAGCGTCTCGGAGCCCATTGCATATCAGAAGGGGAAATAAGATATATTGTATAAGTAAGACACTGATGAAATCCCACACAGGCCTTGTAACACGAACAGAACACCTGTTCCTTTAAAATCAATGTACTGTACAATATAACTATAACTTGATGAAGAGACAAATCAGGTTGTAGGAACTGTACATATGATCATTCATCAAACACCAGTTGCACATTACAGGAACTCGGTCGGGAGTTATTGCCACGTCCCCTGTACAGTCCTGACCTCGCTCCAATCCATTTCCAAATGTTTGGGGCAGTAAAGGAGTTCCTGGGAGGCCAGGGTTTCAAATGTGAAGCATTTGTGACAGTCCAATCGTGGCGCCGATATACTGGGAAATTTTTCTACCTTGTTGGTATCCAAGCTCAAGTGAAAGGCAGGGATAATTCAATTACTGTAGCAGGGAGAAATATATAGAGAAATAAACGTAGTATTACATAACTTACTCTCATGTGTTCTGTTATTCTGTACAATCAAAAGTCCTGGTTTGACTTGAACGGCCCTGAAGCAAGGATGACTGAGGAGATCCAGAGCATGAGAAAAGCCACAACAGATACTGTACAATCAAAGACATGCTTTTGGTTTTAAAGTGTGCACATTGCTACGATGAATGACTGAGGTATGCAGAGGCGTCTCAGGCACACGGACACAATTGCCTTGCGCCCATTGAAAACTCTGACAATCACACGAAGTATATGCGAGGAGTATTTTTAAAAAGCTATTATGTAGAGTAAATGGCAGAAAAAGTACAACATATTTCAGTAACCGAGAAAGCGACAGCCAGGCCCTGGGGCAATTCACGACTCCGCCAACGTCAGTCTCTCTCAATGCCACCCAGGCTGTATTATTGAATTGTACGTCTCTGTGGGAATTTAATTACATGGCCGTCCTGCATGATTTAAACTAGAATATGATCATCTCTCTGTTGCTGTTCTACCCTGACACCGAGACAAGTCAAGAAAGCCGAGGCTCAATATACTCACCTAATGTGCTGTCAGGGGAATTGTCATACACAGAATTCCCGCGTCACGTTCTAGACACTGGTGTCTAAGTGTAGCCTTCGGAATGGAAAAAAAAAAAGGATATACAGTATAAGTAAGACTCTGATGAAATACCACACAGAATCTCAATTAAGACTGCACAGCTTTCTGATAATTATTTGAAAATAATGAAAAAGTAATGAAAAGAATCTTCCAATCAGAATTGCAATTGGCAACTCACACTTCAGAGAGTTTTTCGAAATGAAATTGTCATGCTAATATACTTTGATTGCCACTTTATAGCAGGCAAATAAACTGGATTGCATGGGCAGATGTGGCTAGCGATGCGTAAACTTGATATTTCATATCAGATTAGTCTGACTGAGTCACTGGGTGGCGATCTTCACGCATGTTGCTCTATGCTATTTAAAAGATTCATTGATTTAGCGGTTAAAATGTGTAACTCATAAGGCGATGCGTCTCTTTATATAATCGGCAGAAATCCCGAACGCTAAGAGAAGGATTTAAACCTTTTGATAACACTTATAATTACACCGCAATGATTCCACCCCCTTATGTGCACTTGAAATCGAGTGATTGTTACAGAAAGAAAAAAAAATGTTGTGGTGCTGAAAAGAAGAGGCGAGTGATATTGGCCATGCTTTAGACCTCAACTCAGTGAACCCATTCAGTCCTTACAGGTCTATGAGGGGCACTGGGAGATGATTTCGGAAGAAGTCCAGAGAATTGTTGCGATTTCCCTTCATCATCCTTCATTTTTTTTCCTGCATGTATATGCTTAGTGTATGTAATACAATTAGTCATTTCTTACTGATCATCAGTTTAATAACAGTTTTACACAGAAAGACTAGTCTGGTGGACTAGGGTGTTGGATTAGGATGGTGAAGGGTGCTTGGGCCCGCTCATCGTTGGGCACATGCATTTAAAGGGGACATAACAATACCATTATGACATAATTTTAGAAAAGGGGAATTTTATGTTTAGACCCCCAAAAAGCCCCAGATGCTGGAAAAAAAAATCACACTATGATGTCACTCAATATAATATCACACAGAAAGTTATTAACCACTTTTTCGGCATAGGTTTAAGACAGTGTCATGGCTGACCTGGTTAACATATCAAAAATCCCTCCGCAATTTTGCATCCTCAATGTATTGAGATCACATTGGCCCAGTTTGGTGGCAATAGTATAAAGTGCCTAGGAGGAGTACATCAAAATCTATTGAGTGCGTTTAGAAAACGACCCAAAATAACTAACTTCATTGTGAAAAGAGCCCATGACAAGCAATGCGAAAGTTGTTCAGCTTAATGAGCTTTAAATGTTTACCGGGTTTAGTGTGCATACATGCAAGTGTGCATGAGCTATAATGTAAAATCTTGTGCGAGGGCCTTGTGCCACGCCTGGACCCAACCTCTCAGGCAGCCTAATAGCAGCAGATTCCAACTTGTCTGCTGATATTCATGTATTTTTGAGCATGTTAAGACCCCCAAAAGCCCCAGATGCTGGAAAAAAAATACTTAGAAGAACAAGAGGGCCCTCACACACTATGATGACATAGGCCCTAAATAATAAAGAGAGCAGGATAAGATGTCAGTTGTATAGTTTGACTGATTTGATTGAGTTTCAAACATTCTCCCCATGCACAGTATGTATCATCTATTGTTCTTAAATTTTCTCCGAACCCCCAAAAACTTACCTGAAAATCAGACATGGAAGGTAACTAAGGATATTTACGTAATTAATGTATACAGTACGTACTATATTTTCATTTTTTTTTATTAGAGGATACTTTTTACTTTTAATCCCCTACATCCTACAACAAATATCTGTACTTTCTACTTCACTATATTTCTGCATATTACATGACCACAGAGATGTGTAGCATTTGAAGCAGTGATATCTGATTATTATATGGAATTGTGTGATTTGCTTTCCCTCCATGTTTGAAAGTTTGGAAGGATGGACATGAAGAAAGGTTTACTATGACTTAAAGGCTAGACTGAGCTAAAACAAGCTCAGGACTTTTAATACTTAAATGAATTTGAAGGAGGTGAGTACTTTTGTACTTTTTCCTCATGTAGAAATGTAAATGGAGGACTTCTACTTTTACTTGAGTAATATTTTACCTATTTTTATATTACTTTTACTCAAGTACAGGGATGGTGTACTTTGTCCACTACTGCCTGTAATTGGTTTGCCAACTCTAAATAGCCCCTAGTATTGAATGAGGCTACAAATGAGTGTGATCAGTGCCCTGCGATCGATATCCGTGCCATGCAGTGTGTCTTCCTGGCATCAGATCCACATCCGGATCCACCAGCGACCCTGGCCAGGATAGCGTGGTAACTGAATCTGAATGAGTGGAAGAGCCATCTGGCTACGGCTTGCCTCTGGAGGACGGAGAGCACCATGTCGGGCTTGACTCTCTGTTCCAGGCACATTTCCCAACAATCACCAAGAGACACGAACAAACATCGGCGAAGCTACCCGGCTCTATTTGTGATTCAGAAGCTGCGTCTTGGATCTATCAACGTTTCTGTGTGATGCAGCTGTCAGTTAGAGCACTCCCAAAACTCCTGCAGGTATCGACTTGACATTTGGTCCGGTGGACCGGACGGGGATTCAGTCTCCAGGTTCCATGGGTGATTGTGCGGAAAGACATCAAGGACAAACAGTGCACCTTATTGAACGTGTGGCATTTGGACAATTTTGGCATTTGCAAATCTATTGTTTATATTGCATTATTATAAAACAGATGATAGGATCATGACAGAAAGTATAAAACTTGTATTAAAATCTAGCATTCCTTCCTCTCACTGAAATGTGTGCTCACTGGTATGAGATCAGATGAATTTCCCTCTGTAGACGTGCAATCTGACTAGAAGAAAGCCTGAGACTAATGATGAAACTTAATCCACTTTGTTTTTAATTCTTCATGCTTAAAACCAAAATGCAAAAAACAATGTCTAATCTTCTTCTCGACTCGATTTCCTTCTGAGTTGCAGAATGATTTTTTTCTTTTTTTGCTCTCATGCCCAGGATAGTGATGAACACACGAGTGTACACAACCAATAAAGGAATTATAAAACAACAACAACAACAACAACAACAAACAAGCAGTAAAATTATTATAAATGGTTCATATAAACGCTGCACTCATGTAAAACCATTTAAGCCTCTGAAGTGCCATGAAGCAGCAGTTCTTCTGCTAAAGTGTTCTCTAAACTCTAACCAAAAAAGTTCTATGTCATATCTTTTGTCATAACTTCGGCAAACACTTTAATAAAAGTTGCGATGGCAGTGCGGTCTGGAATATGAGGATATATTGAAAAGGAATCTCATTTCTTGGGCGCAGGAGAAAGGATCTGAACCTTGTAACCTTTGAAATGAAAGGCATTTTACTGCGCTGACACTGTCACCGTTCACAATTTTTAAGATATATAAATATTGATACGATATGCTGGCATAAAGTTAGAGACCGATAAAGCTTTCAGAATATTTGGAGCAGAATTTTATATTGCTAGGCTGTCCAGGCCCATTCGACACATTAACTCACAATATCAAAGCTTTTACTCTTACGTTGTATATATATGTGTCATGTTGAAGCTTATCAATTTTAGAGGCTTTAAATGGGAAAATATAAGTTGGTTCATTCTGTCATAGCATCTACTGTACTGTAGCATGGATGTTTTTTTTTTTTTAAGAACTTGCACTTGTGTGTATAAATGCAATCGAGCAGATAGTAAAGATGTAACCAAATGCAATTAAATTATTCGGAAAGAACGGATAACGTCTTTTAAATAGATGCAAATACAGATATGAATATTTTTTCTTCTTATTTTTTTAGAAAGCTTGCCAGAAAGGTTCACAGGGCATCCGGTTGAGACTGGAGTGGTGCATCATTACTGGGATCATGTGGGATGCAAGAAAAAAGCTGTGCGAGTAGGAGGATTTCACTTTCTTCCGGGCATGAGCAAGTGGTCAGATAGGAACCTTGCAGGAAAACAAGAAAGAATCTGTTCATTAACATGTTCATTTATTCATCATTACTGAGTACATGGTCAGGGGCTCGGTGGTCTCACTTTGGCTTATTTTGGGAAATAGAAAACCAGCCATAATTAGAAAATTTCTCAGGCAGGCAGAAACAAAAAAAAGAATGGCATGAATTTGAAAATAAAAAATAGTAATATATGTATAAAAACAGTCCTATACACTATTCTCTGAGGAATAACAGGAAACAGTTATCAGAGTAATACCTCCCTTTATTTCTCTACACAATCCTCTGCTACATTAATGCACTCATCCCAGCATTTCACTAGTTCTTGTATACCATCAAGGTACAAAGCTTTCAACCCCGGACACATGATCAGACTATCTGCTTCACGTTATTGTCACTGCCAAAACGCTGGCCTCTTTATCTGACTTAAGAACAAATCCGACTTACAAACGGGCTCCCAGAACGGAGCTCGTTTGTATTAACTCGTCTATTAGCGTGTTGACTTACTACAATACGCTTAATGAAAGTGTAATCCAAGTGTGTGTGCACCGCCTTGCTGTCGACAGTGTTTATATCATTCGTGCCGATTCTCAATCATGTCCCGGAACAAAGGATGCTGCAGACTGCTGCAAAGCTTGATGTGCATTTGCGCAACATCTGACCACATGTCCATCCATAAAAGTTTATACTAAAGTTCAGAAATCCTGACAGGAGCAAGAGCTGAACAAACAAAACATGATGCCACAAGCATTGGCATGCATATCTTTTGTACACAAAGCACCCAGGCATCTTTTGCCTGTTTCAATGTTATCTCTCTCAAATTTTATGCTGAAGTACATCATAGTTTTCGGGCCCAGCAGAACCAGTGCTGGTGATAGTTGCAGCACGAGACAAAGGAGAAGCATTGATTTGGAAGTGAAACAAAGGGACCCATTAAGCAAAATTCACCTTTCAGTCATTTTAGACATTCTCCAGGGTGCGTGCACAAACACAAGACATTCCCTGCTTTTCGTCCTTTTTCCAGTTTTTATTGGCCGTCATATAAAAAGATCCCCTTCCCCGGCTTGTTGCTCAGCCCGACGGTTCCCTGGTGGGGCGAGGCTAGCGGTGTGGCGGCAGCTCTTTTACTGTACATAGATGCTGAAAAGGCGTATTTGGATGAGGAATGGAAGAAAGGGAGTTGCTAACCTGTTACAGAAATAGTAAAATATGGGACCTTTAAGCAACATGAAGGTGTTGTTTAAAATTTGTGAATTATTTTTCTCATTATTTAAGCATATCACACTCATATACTGTACTGCTACACTGTAGTATCCATAGTTCTGCAATTTACAAAACTGCACAATCTGATACCAATAACCATAACATTGCCAAGTGAATAATAGACTGTATAGTGTGTATTTACTGCATCTACCTCTAAGTACTTTAATAAGCATCGGTTCTCATTTCTGTCCTCATTATTTCTTTCTTTCCCTTTTATTTGTAAATGTCTTCATAAAATAACACTATTTAATTAGAATTTCCCACGCCAATGCACCTTCACAATACTGAAGGTTATGATCTGAGCAAATACAATGAACACACCAAGGGAATAACCTGCTACATCAGCCGGGTCTCGCTCTGATGATTGGTTTGCCCGCTGTACTGTATGTCTGCAGAGCTGTTGCCATGGGTGAGGCGGGAAAACACAGCGTCGGATTTGTATCTCACATGGACCCTTGTGCATGTATAAAGACTATCATTTTCATAATATGCTACCAAATCCCAGTTTTTATAAACATAACTTGCAATGTAAGATTAACCCGTGTGGCTTCTTCTCAGCCTCGGCTGAATTGAGATGTTGCATGGGGCAATCTGAAAACAAATATCCTTCCTCCCTTAGGCAGCATCACTTTCCAGATGAGCTCCTGACATTTGCTTGACATTTGGGTCCCTTCTGTTAGCCAAGTCTGAAATCTCTGACCCAGTAAAACCCAGCTGTGGCTCTTAGTTCTTCTGTAGGGGGGCGGGTGGGGAGAAAGACAGACAGGCATATGTCAACAAGGTAGACATTCAAAAAGTCAATTACAGCAAATCGATCCACAATGTTTGGAGTTTTAACCTATAAAAATATCCCTAGATTTAATAAAACATCTGAGCACAGAGCAAGGCAGGCATTTAACAGCAAATGATATGGCTGTAATACGGTACGCTACAAAATATATAGCACTGAAACGTGCGCATCTCGAAAAAGCATGTGTGTTTGTTGACGTGTTCCCGGTAGTGAGAAGGAAGCCGTGTCGTGTACTTTATGTTAGGGTCTCTCGACGGAGTACTCATGGTTGAGTATTATTTCCGCTCATACAGGGGTGGTCGTAAATGGGGACTGATTTTGAAAAAGCTGGCAAAACTATTCAGAGAGAGATTTAATAAGTCGGCACAAAGTAACATAGTTATGTTGTCTATCGGCATGAAATTTCAACGTTCTGGTATTGACTGTGTCAACATCACACAAGCAAATCGTCTCCTTTTGCAGCAGTCTGCAGCGCCATTTGTTCCGGGATATGTTTGAGAATCTGCGTGATTGATATGAACACTCAACAGCAAGGCGGTGCACACACACACACACACACACACACACACACACACACACACACACACCTTCCGTACACTTACTGTACATTATGCGTACTGTAGTAAATCACGATAGTAAACATAGTCCCCGGCCTACAAACGAGTTCCATTCTGGAAGCACGTTTCTAAGTCGGATTTGTTCTTAAGTCAGACAAAGTGAGTCTTATAGGCCTTTGACACAAAAATATAGTGTACAGTAAAACGGATCGATCCACTTGACTATATCTCTGTCCCCTTTACAAACACTGCCATCATGTGGCCCAAAACTGTTGTCTCTGTGCCATTAAATCGCGAGAGGAATCCTGGATGCCATTTTGTCTCAGAGCTGTTTTCCACTGTACTGGACTGTTGAGGATTTACTGAAATAAGGATTATTCACTATTGGGACAGCTTTAACCAGTGAGAAACCAGTGAGGCCGACTAATTCCTCTCTTACCACCACTGGGAAGGATGAGTCATTTAATATCCAACAATTTTACAGAATCCAAGTTAGTTAATTATAGCAGCAGAGCATGAGCTTAGCATGTGGCTAACTTGTGGAAAATTTTACCAAGCTCTAATAAAAATGTGTTTCCTCTCACTTTATTAGCTTTTGCATTTTTTAAAAACTTGAATTGTATTTAGCTGCTAGTTTAACTTTTGTTTGCTAGGTTAATTAGCTAATATTTGCTTGGTATTTTGCTTCACATAGCAATGATTGCATTTGTTTGCAAAGTTACCTCTCACCTGGTAGTTAGCTTCCTTTAACTTCCTGTGCTAGCTCGCAACTAAAATGTTAACTAAAATGCTTCATCAGATCAAGTGACCAATATTAAATGAGATTAATAATATATACCAATAACATTTTATTGTGATTATTATTATTTATTTTTTTTTACAAGCAAAGCATCTGGTTAAATAAATAATTAAATTACAGCGAAAATAAATCTTTTCTGCTGAAAAGCCTTCAACAACTATACATTATCATTAGATGAAGAGAGGCACTCGACCTTGTCATGTGGAAAATCATTAGATTACTGTTACTGAATGTGAAGTGGTTCTCAGCTTTTGCAGAGGATTACCTTTCACAGAGGCCTTTTTAAATTTACATTTCTCTAAACGCTCTGTATACTATATTATACAGTACACACAGCAGTACTGTATATAGTAAGAGCATTTCCATACACACAGAAGATAACTTACAGGTTTGGAAATAAACAGCTGTGTGGCCATAAGAAAATCTTTGCTAGGAAAGTTTCCTAGTCATGTGAGTTCTTGTCACATTGCATGTGGAAAATGCTCCTACTTTTAGTCTTAATCCTAGCTCAGATTTTTAATGTCCATTTTATTTTAATGCGACTTTTCTGATCGTGGACATTTATGATTTTTTTCCCTCCGACCATATTTCATTAGCAAAGTTGCCGGTTTAGCAATAGGAATGTTTTGGACAATTTCCTTAGTTGGCTTCTTTACTTGACGTCCATAACATTCATGATGTTAAAGTCAAAATTGTCATATAAATAAAACCAATAAAAAATAAACATTGAAGATCCTGATATACTGACCCATTATAGGAGACACATTAAGGAAACACAGCGTCTTAGTGGTTAGCACTGTCCCCCTGCACCTCCACATCCCATCAAGGGTGTACCCCAGCATGTTTCTCTCACAACAACTAACTTCATGTCCTCTCTTACTACATCCGTAAATCTCCTCTTTGGTCTTTCTCTAGACCTCCTGACTAGCAGTTCCAACCTCAGCATCCTTCTGCCATTTTATTCACAATCGCTTCTCAAAACATATCCACACCACCTCAGTTTGGCCTGTCTGACTTTATCTCCAAAACATCTTACATGAGTTGTCCCTCTGATAGACTCATTCTTCATCCTTTTCACTCTCAAAGGGAACCTCAGCATCTTCATCTCTGCTACCTCCAACTTTCTTCAGTGCCACTGTCTCTAAGAGAGTTTCGGACTGAGTGAGCGACGACTGTTCAATTATAGTGCGTCCGTACCTACTGTATGAGAGCTTCTGATGCCTGTTTATGGGTGAAAAGGATGGAACCTTCTTTGGCTTTCTGCCGTTGTACCCCATCCACCTCAAGTACTTGTTTGAGTCACTATACACTTCGTGTCAACCCAAACCAGTGTTTCCAATTCCCTCTGATCTCTCCCAGCAACAAGATGTTTCAGCTCACAGAACATCGGCAAACAGGATGTTTTTATTCTATTCTGTTTAAATTGCAGGAAACCTTCTACAGTTTCTGGAATGCTTGAAGTAGCCTATCTAGTACCAACAAGCATATAAAATGCTTCCGATTCCAGTGCTGAAATTAACCAGTCTACTGGTTAATGCTTTAGCTCTCTCTCTCTCACACACACACACACACACACACACACACACACACACACACACACACACACACACTTCTTTCTAATTATAAAGGGCATGATAATTACCTGGCGAGATGAATCAAGTGGGTGTCATTCCTCTAGAAACGGGGTAAAGTTTGTTTAGACAAGCAGCACACATACAGATGTAAGAGTTAATTGGTGCCGTGACCCGGATGAATTTCTGATTTCTTTTTTTTTTTAGCAGCTGAGAAGTAATGATCATAAAGCAGAGAATGCGAGAGAGCATTTGGATAGACTAAATGACTATTGCAGTGATTCCAAATGTGTAGAAATGATCTCAGTACCTGTCAGAGAATTTGAACCTTTCTTAATGAGTGTGTTACTGTACTTGTACCTAAAATAGATGATCTTTGAATATGAATTTAGTTATAGTTCTACTTGACGGGTGTTCAAGTGTTAGAATTCAACATTCTACTAAATTATACTCTTGGCCACAAATATACTCTTCAATCATGGCATGTGTCACAGAACAGAACAGAATGTGGCAAGGCCAAAGAAGTGACCCTAATACCGGCGAGACGAGTCTAATCTACAACACTTATTGTTAGTCAAGTACACGTCTCATTCATCGACTCATTGTTGCAACAAACAACGTTAAGCCACTCGCTCCATCATAGCTCGACAACACCAAACAAGAGAAATTCGACATAGGAAAGCTGGTCAATGACACGCTGACACACAACAGCTACAAAAAAAAGCACTGAAAAAGAAAGTCACCATCACTGTAAACGGTCTCAGATCTGTCGAATACTGCCAAGACCTAAGAGAGAACATCAATGAAAAAAGTCAACCCCAAAGAAAAAAGGAGTCAACATCAAATACTAGACAAACTCTCAGAAGAACAAAAATACCTAATAATCCTAACAGCATCATCAACCATCAGCACCATATGTCCAGAAACAAAGCCACATCTAAAAGCTGAGTAGATAAGAGTGCTTAACAAGATCCATGAGCACATTATAAAGCAATGCGAAGTTGACATGGAAGGTAAATCATGTGATTCGAAGATGAAATGAGGATGGGTTCTCAGTTGAGTCTGGTTCCTCTCATGGTTTCTTCCTCTTGCCATCTGGGGGCGGGGGGGGGGGGGGGTTTCCATACTCATTTCCATAATTTTCTGTTGACTCTGTAAAGCTGCTTTGTGACAGTGATCATTGTTAAAAGTGCTATACAGGTAGTTCCCAACTTACGAACATTCACAAATTTACAAATGTCCACCGATACGAACGAACCATGGTTCTACGAACACATTACGGAAGTAGCTCACGTGTTTTTTGTAAAGAAATAGACACTGCAGTGCACCAATACATTTTATGTGTGCATGTGGGAGAGAAATGAGTCGGCCTCACCAGTTTCAATGAATCAGTCCGGGATTAGCCGATGATAGAAAATGGCTGTCGTCATAGTGAATAATCCGAATCTCTGAAAATCCTCAACAAAACAGTCCAATACAGTGGAAAACAGCTCAGAGACAAAATGGCATTCGAGAGTTGCCTCGTGATATAAAGGCGCAGAGACAACACTACATTACATTTCATGTGCAAGTTTCATTTTCTTAGGCGTGGTATGACTTTGCCTGACGTAAGAACAAATCTGACTTATGAAAGTGCTCCTGGAACAAAACTTGTTAGGAAGTTGGTGACTACCTGTACAACTAAAAATTTAATTCAATTAAATTAAGCTCAGCAGTTCAGAAGATCACAAGATCCAAGCCAACAGCATTGTTAATAAAAAATGACAACAATGAGATTGTCACACAATCTGAAGAAGCTGCAGAAATAGTGACCAATGGTTTCACGAATCTCTTCTACATCGAGCCCTCCAACCCTCACACCATCACCAAAGAGTGAAACTAAACAATGGCAGAGACAGCAGCCCAGATGATACCCCAGGTGCGCTCTTTAAATACAGTGTTCCAATCATACATCAGGAGATTGCAAACATCCTCAACAATATGTCTGGGAAAGATACAAAGGGCATGGTTGGAAAGCCGCTTGGAGCAATGAACAGCCTCAGACCAATCGTCCTACTTAAAATGCTGTGCAAATCCTTTGCCACATCATGCTCCGATGCATAAGACCAGTCATACAAAAGTTCATCTCCCCAAGCCAAAGTAGAAGCAGGGATATAGGAGTATATCTAATGCAATGTGGGCTCATAAATGGATGGTTGCCCATGTGATGAGAGCATGAGAAGAGATTAGGATCCTAGGTCTAGACGTGAGCCGCACGTTCGACACCACTGAGTGCTCTGTTTCAAGAGTGCAGCACCAACATCACCACACCACAAGGAGCCTCCCTCACTCCAGTTCTCTTTACCATCTGTCTTGAGCTGGCCATGAGGAAAGTCTTAAATGCACTCCCTAGGCAGCCATAAGACAATCGAGTGCCACATGAGATTATCTTTGTTGACAACAGTGACCTGATCAGCACATCAAGACAGTACACCAAGGTCATAGAACAAGAAGCGTCGCGGATAGTTAAAAAACTGCCTCTTACTGTGAATACAGACAAGGCAGAGAAAAGCATTCTCAAACGAGAACAGAGCAAAAAAATGGTAAAAAAATAAAAATAAAAAATAAAAATCAGTACTCTCCTTGGTGACGGTGAAGAGGTGAAGTGGCACAAACAACTAGCTGCGATAGCTTTCAACACTGCGCAGCCTCTGGAGCCAAAAACACAACGACAAATTAAGCATCTTGACATAAAGGTCAAAATATTCAGCAGCTTGATTCATTTAGACAGAAAAACAAAGAAACTAAATAAACGATTATTTTTCACAATTACCTTACAGTAAAGTGAAATAATTTTTCCCACACATCCCAGCTGGGGTCAGAACGCAGGGTCAGCCCAGATACAGCACCCCTGGAGTAGATAGGATTAAGGGCCTTGCTTAAAGGCTCAACAGCAGCAATTGGTGGTGCTGGAGCTTGAACCCCTGATCTTCCGATCAGTATCCCAGTAACCCACAGCCTAACCACAGCCATTTTTGGTGTTTTTCGATACTGGGGATCTGATATCCGACAACCATTAAGAACGAAGATCTGTACAGAAAAACAGCCAGACATGTCAATTAGAAAGCATTATACGCAAAGCCCCCGGGAAAATACATGTCATAACACTTCCAACTGGTGACGGAAGGTTTCCCGGGCCGTCCATGCAGAACCCTGCCGGTGATGCTTAACTTAACACCGACCTAAAATCAGCAGCAAAATCTCCTGCCTTCAAATATTCAGCTCAACATCCCAACAGAGCTGAAGGAGATCGAAGACCTCGGAAAGCTTACAAGAGTGGCGAGCGATCGAAGCTCATGGAAAAAAGTAATCAAAGTCATGCAAACCCCAAACCAACGCAGCCAAACTTTGTGTGTGGGTGAGGTGTGAGGGAAATGAATTATAGAAAGCGTAATGTTGTAGCAGTGCAGTCCTGAAAGACCATACGGACTGGTAGAGAGTGTATGATACAGCTTAGAGTTCTTTCATTTTAGTGTTTTCATATAATGCCTGAGGCCGAGTTTATTATGTTTGGTCAAGTGTTAAACACTGTTCTGGGTTTTTAATTTTACTGAATAAGAAGGTTTATAGAAATCCCCAAATTCGTACAGAGTAATAATTTCTAGAAGAAAATTTCACCTTTAAAACTGACTATTAAATGTATTCACTCTATGGTCAGTCTGTAGGAACTGACTGAGTAGAATACGGCAAGTCCCCTACATACGAACGTTTGAGTTACGAACTTTCAAAGATACGGACATGCATTCTCACTTGTTTAATCGCTGAAGTTAGATAACATCTCTGGCGTACTGTACAATACATCATCATTTACATGCAGCATGCATTCCAGGATGTCTGGAAGCAAGTGTTGATGCTGATGAACCTGGTACTTCTAAGAAGCGGCAAGCAAGAACGATGGAGACAAAAGTGAAAATAATTGAGAGGATGGAGCGAAATGAAAAGTTCAGTATGGGTGAATTGTTCAACCATCGGCATTATGGAACATTAGTTTTATTCTGTGTATAGCCAGTTGTGGTGGTACCCTAATACCTGGACAATGTTTGTTGGACTTACGAACAAATTGGACTTACGAACGAGTTCCATTCCAAGAGCTGTAGACTTTCTGTATAAGCAAATGAATGAAACAAACCTCCTTCAAATGAGACCAGTATTCATATTATCCCAAAGCTTTATCTGAGTTGGCTTTGGTCTGAACGAATTAGGGGTTTCTCAAGAAAGCCTGTATAGTCCTGTTGCATTGTGTCGGGTCACATGCAGCTCCCAGAGAAATACAACGAGCAAATCGATTGTAAGGTTAACTCTGACGCACTGGCTGCTCGAAGAAATCACTAGTGTGATATTAACACTAAAGGTTTATGGTCTAACTACGGAGTGTGCGATCGATCGGCAGTTTAAAGCTGTAGCTGTTCATTTGACACTGGTAACATTGTGTAGGACGTCAAATTGATCTGAGCCTTTGCTATCATGGACCTTGATATTTCTCCGCTATGATATTTTCCACTCCGTATGATTAGTAATATGCTTTACCCCAACACAACAGAAAATAGGTCAATACAGAGTGTAATGACCCATAAAATAATTGAAAGAGTCTCAATTTTTCATCCAAAGGTGACTGTTAGGAGCCTCATGTGTCCAGCCTGGGAAAATGGCCAAGATTCAGGATCAGACCGGGCTGCTTGAGACTGTGTGAGCATGGGGAAGATGTGATGATATGCATCAGTGAGTTGCAGCTGCTCCACTCTGCTTCACCCCTCCTCTCCTCTCTATAGATTTATAACTCTGATTAGCAACCAGTGATCCAGAACATCAGGACATCTTAGATACAGTTCACTAGGAGTCAGATTCTTTTAGATATGGTTTACAGATGAGGGGTTCTCTCTCTCTCGCGGTGAAACTGATTTTTCAGAATTGAGTCATGGGATGCTTTCGTATATTATGAGGAGGAAAATGCACAAGGGAAGGTGTGATTGATGGAGAAAAACAAAAATTTCCCATCAGAACTTTTACAGGTTTTATGGTAGCATCAGTTATCAGTGGGCTTTCATTCATTTATTCATTTTTTAGTAACGGCTTAGAGAGGCACAGTGGCTTAGCGGTTAGCAATGTCGCCTTGTAACTCCAGGGTCCGAGTTTGACTCCAGCCTTGAATCTGTTCTCCCCGTGCTTGGTGGGTTTGTTCTGGGTTTCTTCTCAAGTTTCCTTCCACAGTCCAAAAACATGCATGTTAGGCTAATTGGCGTTCCCAAATTCCCTTGTGTGTGCCCTGTGATGTATTGGCACCAGGATGCCCTAAACCCCCATGGATAGGCCCCAGGCCCCTGCGGTGCTGTATACTGGATAAAGCGGTATAAATGATGAGTAAGTGAGTGAGAGTCAGTAACTGTAAGTCTGGTCAGGTTTGTGATGGAGCTGCAGTCTCGTCTTGGCAACCCTGAAGCTCAGGAATACTGGAATACTGTACACCCATGACAGAATACCTGTTTATTGCACGGTTCAGTTTACAAAAACATTCACACCTTAGGATACATTTAAAGTACTGTAGACAATCCGTTGTTCCCGAATAAAAGTTGGATGTTCCCGTCCTGTACTGCATGCCAGTTAAAGATTCAGTGATGGTACACAGTATTGGAAAGAGAGTAGCGCACCTGCCTGCCAAACCCCACACTCAAAACCAGTCACGAAAGCATTTTCAGCTAACATGAAGTGCTAACATTATGCCAACTTAAACAACACTCTGACTCCTTAGTAACTGCTTCTACATCATTTTGAATGGCGTCCAAACAACACTAACCCCTTAAACAAAGGCACTTCTTCTATTTTACACTTGGCGTATGGAACAAGGGAATCCTCACCCTACATAGAACTCTAGCTTTCTATCTTACACTACTAAGGATTCAGCCCAGGATTTTTTTTTTCCTGGAGCAGAACAGTTTGCTATGTAGCTGAGGCTATTCTAAAGCATAATAAGTGGAGACACAGAACTGTCCACCACCTCCATGGTTTCTGCTTTTCATAATACATAATACCCCTCAATGGGAGGAGACCAGATAACACATACAGAGAACATGTGGAATGCCACACAGAAAGTATCTTGAGCTGAGGATTAAATCGAAGACCCTGGAGCTGTGAGACAAGAATAGCATCTGCTTAATTTCTATAATTTCTAAAATTCATTTATTTATTAGAAACAAAATTATATGCCAGAAAGACATGAAATTAAATACATACAGAAAGTCTTAATAGCACTGGAGGGTCAAGTTCAAGTTAAACCTGAACTTTTGATCGTGCAGAATAACACAGCACATTTATGAGACTAATAACTCATTTTATTACTCTATATAATCCACCGCTTGACTAATGCACTTATCCCGGTAAGCTGTGAGATACCATCAATGCTACTGTAGGTGTTCAGTTTCTTTCTCTAAAAGTGTTATGCAGGAGTAATTCAGGAGCTTCTATTATGACTTGGCTATGGGATTGACAAGGAACAAAATGCGTATAAATAAATAAAAGAAGGATTAATGGATAAATATCCTATATATATATATATATATATATATATATATATATATATATATATACACAGTATATATCACTGTAATGGTGAAATTACACACAGAGGAAATAACACACAGGGAAAAAAAACAGCAATTACGAACAATTACTATCGATCAGAGCCTGGCTGGCTGGCTTTGAACTGTGAAGCACAGTTTGAGAATTCGATTTCTTCTGTTTGTTGTGAAGGCCCATTTCATTTGCCCTGTTTTATGTCTGTTTCTGAACCAAGAAAACCCTCAGAGCTGATGGGCTCCGTAATGTGGTATGTGGGTCTATATTGAATCTAATGATGCTTGGGGTGACTTGAGAGTTGCTGGACATTCAAGACCACCACTTTGTCTCCTTATTCCTCATGGTCCATTAGCCTGGAGTACAACATATACTAGTGATGGCCTTTAGGAACAGCTATAAATGCACGTCTATTGGGCTAATGCACTGTATGCCGCGGTGCTGTTGTCTGATATATGTTGAAAAAAAAAAAAAAACATTGGCAACTTTACTCCAGACACTGCTTCTTGATTTCAAACAGCTTTTTAAGGCTGTAATCAGTTGTGATGCAGCGTGTGTTAGGCATCGCCTATCCTTTTCAAGTCCCAGGGTTCCCTTTCGTTTTTACAGGGGTAGGGATGAAGGCATGAAAGGAAAACGTACACGTTTAAAGAACTGAAGCAAACATTTCTTGATGCTTGTGAATTTTTTATATATCTCTCCAAACACACGATACAAACTGCCAGTTAAATTTTTTGCTCTTATCCAATTTGCTCTGTCAAAGAAAAGAAATATATATAAAAGAAAACCTTTTCAGATAGCTTACTTTGACAAATTATTATCAAAAGAAGAGTACTTTTTCATCTCGGTTTCTGAGGCTATTGAGAAATGGCATTGAAATAGGACTGGCAAAGGAGAGGGGAAAAGTAATCGAGGCCACATGGAACAATCCAAATTGGCATTCTGGTACAAAGACAACTGCATACCCTGAAGGGGACAAACAACATTAAACACAGTGTCAATACGTTCAGACAAACACATTCTGAGAGCTATCCTGAGGCGACTTGATGCTGCTCTAGTAGAGAGGTGTAGCGAGCAGGTGAGAACTGCACAATAAAGAGAAATCCTTCTCACCGATAAATACAGTAAATATTGGCAATGCATGTCTAAGCAAGCTACTACAGTATGTGGGGTTTAAGTGTTAGGATTGTTTTAAATTATCTGTAGTTTCTCAAATGCGTAGTAGAGTTTGAAGTGTCCCGAGCCATGGTGCACATGGACAATTTTAAGCCATAACCTGGATCGTAAGGTTTTGTTGGCTAGCTTTGGAGATTTAATGATTAAAAATAGAATTTAGAATTTAGATCATGGCGGCAGCTTAGTGTTTAGCAATATCGCCTTGAACCTCCAGGTTCTGGGTTCAATTCCCACCTCAGGGTCTGTGTGCATGGAGTTTGCATGTTATCCCCGTGCTTGGTGGGTTTCCTCCAGGTCCACAGTCCAAAGGGATACAGATTAGTCTAACTGGCGTTCCCAATATGCCCATAGTGTGTGAATGAGCGTGATGGATTTGTACCCTGTCCAGGGTGCCCTGTGTCTCCTCGGCTAGGCACCCCCGCAACCCTGTATACAGGATAAAGTGGTATACACGATGAGTGAGTGAGTGTTTCAGTAGTTGTTAGTAAACCTATCTCACGATGAAAAGCTGATTTTTTTTTACAAAAGGCTTGCAAAATTACAAAAGACCAATTCATCGAGATGACTTTACACCTACTGTATAGCACCAACCTACATTTAGTTATGATTAGAAGCAACTTAGACTAGAGAGAATATTTGATGTAAAGTAAGAGTTACTAAGCTAAACTGTGTGCACGTGAATTGAAGTGAATCTAGCCCAAGCCCAATGTTTGTCTTTATAATTCAATCTTCATAAGTACACTATATAGGTGGTTTAGTGGTTAGCATTGTCACCTACCACCGCCGGAGTCTGGGTTCGAATCCTGCCTCAGGTCTGTATGCATTGTTGGACGTTCTCCCTGTGCTTGGTGGGATTCCGCTTGGAATCCTCCAATTAGTCCCATTGGCGTTCCCAAATTGCCCGGTAGTGTATGAATGAGCTGGTGAATGTTGACCATTGTAAAAATGAGAATAAATACAATGGTCGCCACTGGCATCCATGGTCCCTAGTTGGACAAATTTGAAGAGTTTCTTCAAATTTGGAAGAATTTTGCCTGACATCAGTTTGTAATTTTCACTGCCATGTTCCAAAATCTAGTGGGAAGCCTTTCCAGAAGAGTAGACTTTATCATAGCAGCAAAGTGGAAGTGGATCCAGCACGGAATGTTCAAAGAGCATACATGGGTGTTATAGTCAGGTATTATTATTATTATTATTATTATTAATAATTTTTTTTCACACTATAGTCTAAACATCTTATCTATATTAATATGACTAAACACTGTGGGGAAGACCACTTTGAATCATCCTTAGTATCCTCTGCTTAATGGAAATACTGCTAACTTGATATCCCACTGCAACGGACAAGCTATATTTCATTTCTAGACACTTTAATTGTTTAAATTTTCCACTGATGCTCGGTGTAGGATTCCCTGTGGGTTTCAACAGGTTTGTTCTTTGTGATGATGTTATTATTCAGCTTTGTTTATAAGGTGTGTTAGCATGACAAATGGGTTTTCCACACTCGTATGTCCTTTCTTATTTAATCAGTTTGTACTTGTGGACTTTCGTGAACATGCCTCCTCTAAATAAGCTAATAGGGGTGGACAAATTGCTAACCTGAATGCCTGGGACAAACAAACAGATTACTTATATAGTGTATCAGCATTTTTTTTTTTCACGGTTGAATATCAAACAAGCCCATCTGTTGATATTACCACACACTAAAAAATGCTGGGTTGTTTTTACTACCCGAACGCTGGGTTGCCTCTGCTGGGTAATTTTTCTGGGTTATTTACAGTGAATTGGGTACTTTTTGTTTAACCCAGTTGGGTTAGCTAGTGACAGCTAACATCACAGACAAGACCGCCCCTCCCCCGAAGTTCACCGGTGTATTCAGTGGCTGTGTCAGGTTTGTGTCTTTTTTTTGGGGGGGCTGCTGTTGAGGGTGCTTCCTCCTCACACATTTAAGAGGAAATGTAAACATTAAATACAAGGTCTGTATACACACTTTCACTCACCTATGACTGAATTTGTTCACTGTATGTAACATTTATTACTGTTACCGTGTTAACGTTATACTCAAACTTTCAGCCTGGTCTGTGCTATAGCATGCTAGTTTATCTGACAATGGCTGCTAGCTAGCCAAACCAAAAACCCCCACCTGTGTATGAAAGAAACTGCAGAAATGTCTGAGCTTTTTAGCTTTCTTTGTAGAATGCTTGCAGGGTGTATGAAGATGGTGAAGTGATGAATGAAAGCTAAACTGTTAACTGTAGTGCCAGCATGATGCTAGCATTTAGCTAGGTTGCTAGCGTTAGCAACCACATATAAAAAGCTGAGGTGTTACAAAACACTAATCTTCTTACAAATATTCATACTAGCCGACCCTCCATAAACGTTTACTTTCTTTAATTTCTTTCTTTCTAAGGTTGGAACCGACACCGTGGAATATCTCCAGCAGGCTGAAGTGTCGAGGCCGATCCCCTACATCCTGATGTTGGGAGATGATGACCAGCACTGCTCTCAGGCATTAGTGCTTCTGAGGAATAGTATCGTAATGATGTCGCTGTTGAACTTGTTTTGTATTATCTGATCTTGTGCTTTTGAAAAATAAAAATAAATATTTGTTCTATGATTTGTACAATTAATTGGGTGTTGTTTATTGCATATATGTATGGTTTGCAAAACTTTTTTTTTTTTTTTTTTGTAATAGACCAGTTTGGGTTGTTTTTAACCAAGCATTCTTTAGCGTGCAGTGTTTGTTTTATATCACTCGTCCAATGTAATATAACTATATTTTACATATACCCATATCTCATAACCCAAGTGTAAGGCAAAAGACTTTGTGCCATTTTGGTAATGGCACCAACGTGATGCTTCACCAGCTGCGAGATCGTCAATAAAATGATGGAAAAAGTAAAAGGTCCTTCGCCAATTCTATGTAGAAATCACATCACATTTTTGTAGCATTTAGACAACATCCTATAAGAAAATTTACCATGGTAAACAGTAGTACTACGATGGATTGGCACCCTGTCCAGGGTGTACCCCGCCTTGTGCCCTAAGTCTCCTAAGGCTCCAGGCCCCCCGCGACTCTGTATACAGGATAAAGTAGGATAGACGATGAGTGTAAGTACAGACGATGAGTAAATAGTACATACCATATACCATATACCATATTATTACTTCGGACATTATCATGGTAGGCAACATACTGTAGTATTTCATAGAGTACCAGGGTAATTACTGTAGCACTTCATTGAGTACCGTGGTAGTACTATGGTGTGTACCACATTGGCTAGCAAAGCTCATCATGTTGTATGTACATTAGACATGTTTTCACATACAGTACTACAGCTTAAGTATAGTACAGGCAGTACAGTATACAAACATTTTCCGACAGTATCTCGGTAAGTGTCCCGTAGTACTACATACTTTATTACAGTGCATTGTACGAAAAAAAAATGTACCACGATAGAACTATGTACTGTATCTAGTGTGCTACATGATGTACTTTATATCAGCAAATAAATACCAAAAAATATAAAAAATGCTATAGTATAGTACTATTGGACTACCAGGTACTAGGAAAACCTGTTTATTCAAAATTAACTTGTTCAGTTCAGTCATGTCAGTCAAATATTTATGCCAAACTCATTTTCGTAGACTGCTTTTTTTTTTTTTTTTGCAGAAATATATTGCTCTAATGTTAAAATGTAATAATAATTTCATATTTTATTGTTTTATCCAAGCAAGTGATTTAACAGTTTCCCTTAGAGTCAACTGGGGTATAATTATTTCTTATTTATGGGGAAATAATTTGAAAAAGCATTCTTGCGGAATATCCAGACAGATGCCCTGCACTCACTCAAGATCCCAAGAAATTCCACTATAGTACAGTATGTACAGTACTGTAGGGTACTATGGTAAACTATATGACATACCATAATATACAGGTAACATTATAAGCATGGGAAGCAACATAGGAATTTATAGAGTGCCAGGGTACAGTTCACTGGGTGCAGTGGTAGTACAGTGGAACGTTAGTGAATAATGTACTATCATTGGTACTATGGCACTTCAGTGGTACCTTCAGTGATAGCACTATGGTGTGTCCACCTTGGGTACCACAGTGACTACCAAAGTTCAGCAGGGATCTAAAATGGTACGTTCATACACTACTTACTGTACTATACAATATTAGGTATTAAGAGGTTTAGCAGTGGTACAATATTAAATATGGTAAATATTTCCAGTATAGTATATGAACATGTATACAATATTTTTACGTGATCCACAGTACCATACTACAGGACATGGTAGAACTATGTGCCATCCTTTAGTACATGTACCCTTGTACCTAAATATGTATAGTACATGTACCGTACCATCTCAGCAAATAACATACCATGGTACAAGTACCATAGGACAACCATAGTACCAGTACCATGGTAAACTATCTGATGGGATTTCTACAATCACGCTACCCTTATTCCTATGACTTTGTCATGTAGATTTCTTGAAAGGCAGCTCTCTGTTCCGATGAGGTTTAAGCGGTGTGTGAGTGTTTTTTTAAGTGCCTGCCTAAAGCATTATGGATTGACAGATAAATCGCACGAGTCCCTGAAGCACACAGTCCAGAGATCAGCCATAACGAGACCTGCATGCCACTGTCCAGATCACAGATTGATGCTGCAGCGCTATTGATTCCATATCTCCAAGTAGTGCTTTCGATGAGTAAATATGTGCATAAATATGACAGCAAGATGACACGGGAATGGATGGCTGTGTCAGATTGAAATAGCCCTGCGGTCTCTTGGGTCTTTAATAGAGTCGCCTGTTGGCTACTGATGAACGATAAATTGCCAATCAGTGGATAGATTGCATTAAAAATGTGCTCTTATCCGGAAAATAAATAAATAAATAAAGCACACAAAAATGCCCAGGCATCCCAATATGATCAGATGAGCAAGCACCTGTATCTCTGCGGGTGGTCTGGCTCACGTCGGGATTGGATCACAGGGAAAGTCAGCCAGGTGTGAATACAATCCGTAAAGTGGGTTCATATTAAGGTCTTCAGATTGTATCAAAAACCCTCTAAGCTGCAGATCAAGATGAACACATGGCTCCTCGTCTTAAAGTATGGCATTCATATATCGTATAAAAAAAAAAAAAACTATCCCTTACCAAAGTAAAAGTAAATTCAGTGCCACTTGGACACCCTAATCCTCCCTGGTCATCGTACACCTGCCATGTTTGATCGCAGTTGATTTCAGTGAAACTATTACTTCAACTTCATCTCCCGCCAACTCACCAGGTTTGCACATGAAACGGGATCCAATCGTAACGCAAACAGAAAAATAAGAGGCAACATTCGTTATTCAAATGAGATATTCAGTTATGGATCGCATTTTAATGCTGGGTCTAAATGGGACCTGAATGGTAAATTGGTCCGTCTTTAATAGCTGGTGTACAGTATCCTGGTCTCGCTGAGCCGCCGCAATGTTTAATACATGACGTGTATAGGGAATCTTGCCAACGTCCTCTATTAACAGCTTGGCTTGTAAGTGAGAGTGCTGGGGTGAGTTGCAAATGCAGTGAAAACACCCTTGCTTTAAAAGCGATACCCAACTTAGTGCGAAATAAACATTGAAGAAAAACAAAATGTGTTAAAATGACTTAAATGATTGAAATCCATTGCAATCTGGTAAAGTAAAATGCCATTTTTGATTCTTTATTTCCAATAGAAGTTAATGTTTAAGGCTTTGTTTATTATTTTATATACACACACACACACACACACCAATAAACTATAACATTAAAACCTCAGGGCGTGGCCCAATAGAATCACTGGCATGTCGTGAAATCTGGCACCCGGACGTTAGCACCAGATGCTTTGGGTGCCGTGGGCTGTAGGGTGGGACCTCCTCCACGCCGCGAATCGGGCTTGTGTTTCAGAATCCGAATCGGTTGGGCTCGTGGGCGTCAGGTTGTGATGCACTGGGTGTTCTGATCCCTTTCTATCATCGCCAATGTTGACTTTTTTTTGGTGGCTTGTGCTGCATTGGCCTTTGTGTTGGTGTTTGGGGACAATCCATATGGAGATGAGCCTTGGGTGCCCATGATTCTCTTAAAAGCTTGGACACGCCTTCTAACTCCATGGTGTTTCCTGATTTGTATTTCTTTCTACACTGTAAAACAATACTGGAGGCGTACAAAATCTACAATAATCTCCTTTCAACAGTTGATATCGAGTTGAGACGTATCTGCTACTCATGATCTGTAAAGCTTCATAACGGCTCTAATCCGAGGTGCTGTTTGTTAATTGCTGATTTCTGACTCTCTGCCGCAGAGGTAAGCTTTGCTCTTGCTTTCCTGGGAAGGTCTTCATGAGAGACCTTCGCAGGTTTCATCATGGTGCTTGATGAGTTTTGCAGATGCACTTGACACAATACTGTTCTTGCAAGAACTGTTCCAGAAAGGCTGGAAATGTCTTAAAATAACAACGGACTGTTGTGGATGTCGTTATCTAAATGCCATATGTGTTATTTCATAGTTTTGAAATCTCCAGTATTGTTGTAGAATATAGAAAAAAATTCAGAAAACACACACACACACACACACACACACACACACACACACACACACACACACACACACACACACACACACGTTTGCTACTGTACATGTACCTGCAGATGCTTTCATGGCCTCGGGGTAATAAATGTACATTGACTGAAAAAATGCGAGCTTTATTTGCAAACCAGTGATTGGAACGTTTGTGGAACTTATGCTTTCATACAAAAAAAAAAAAAAAACAAGACAGATTCCGTGCACAAGCCTATTCCTCAGACCTCAACATTTTACGTTTCCAGATTCGGCCCGACGTGTGCAGGAAAACCAATCAAACACTGCCTGCAATTTCAATAAATTAGTGATGAGGATATTTAGAACCTCGTAAAATGTTTCTTATTATCTGTGCAGTGTTGTGTCCTCCATGTGCTGTTACTCACTTTTAAATGCCGTTATGAGAAAAAGACCCACATCTCTCGGGTATCTGAACATAAAGACCGCAGACAGTGAGAGAGAGAGAGAGAGAGAGAGAGAGAGAAAGCGAGACAGAAAGAGATTTTCTCCTGTTATTTCTGGGAACAGTACGGCATGATGAATGGCTGAAGACTCTCCTTGAGTTTCTCAGTAATTGGAAGCGAGGGATGTTGTGCTCTGCATATTTGCCAGAAGCATAACAGACTTTATTAGGAACCATAAAACACCATTAAAATTCACAACCGAGGGAGCTCTGCCTACCCCTCCAGACTGATAAATTACTAACCTACTGTTCACTGAAAGTGGCCGTTTTCTTTGTGCCTGTTTTTCTATGTTTGCTAGACCCTCATGATATTATGTCCATCATGTAAGTTTATTTTTTATTCTTAAAAAAAAAAAAAAAACACTCTCTGGTGTGGCTTATCATTTTTCCCAGGCCACCGACTTAACAATGAGCTAAAAGAAATAATAGGGTGAACATGTTTCTCGCTCCTTGGACACCGGAAGCGTAGAAATCTACATGATGTTCAAACAACAGACGCAACCCCGATGACCTCCTCGGTACACGTGATGCACGCATGTACACGTTCACGTCCTTTATTTCCTAGCTATCTCGAAGGAGACGCCTCTCTCATGTGACATTGGAGTTAAAACAATCAAAAGCAGGCTGACCCTAGAAAGCAAACAGTGGAGAGAGAGAGAGAGAGAGAGAGAGAGAGAGAGAGAGAGAGAGAGGGGAAAAAAAAGCAGCTGGTAATTGTTTTTTTTTTACACTTGAAAATACCAGACAGTAAGGTCGATACTATCAAAGACTTCCCATTTTCATTAACAGGAGAATCAGGTCAAGAAGTCTAACATGGAGAAGCGATGACTCCCATCAGCTGCTTGATTATATGATAATATTGTCCGTTTCGTTCTGTAGACAGGTCTTGTGGTTAACGTTATGGGATACACGTGATGTCCAGAACGCAAAACGCTTCGTGTCTTTAAGACCTGATCGTCTCTGGGGGTGGAGAAAGAGTCTGAGCGACTCTTCATTTTTTATATATATATATATGTATTTTTTTTTCTTCTTTTTGGATGTTGAAGCAAATCAAACAGGATTATGTTATACTCCTACACTCCATGTCAGCAGCTTGTTCTGCATCTTTAGAGGCTCGAAGCAATGTGTGCTTCTTTTCTGGCCTTAAAACTGCTATCTCAGATTTACACGTCTTGCAGTTCTTTTGCCAATGATCTCATTATAAACCGATAAGAAGGACACTAAAATGTCCCGCTGGAGGTGTTTGACTGGTCGTATCCAAAAAGTCAGGCTGTGGTGGACTTTGTGGCTCGGTGGTGGTGGTGGTGTGGTGGTGGTGGTGGTGGTGGCGGGTGGGGGTCTTGTATGAGCTCCGGACAGGGGTGCTGGAGGATGGATAAGATGTGCTGGTCTGATGGATGTCGTCTGGTCCTCAATGTTCACGTGAATGTCAACAGACCTGCATGCAGAGAAAGAGAAAGCGTGAGAGGAAGCAAAAGAAAAGAAGAAGAAGAAAAAAAAAACACTGCGTGTTATGATCAAAGGAGACGGAGAGAAACGGGCAGCATGCAGTGTTGTTCTGCTCCGCGTCTTCCTTCTCGGCTCTCTCGGCATTTGCATTTTCATTGATCTTCTCGTTTATTTTGTTTTCATGCGGTTCGCAATAAAATTCCATCACGCCTTGTGTGTCATATTTTATAGCAAGCAAAGGGGGAGGCGGAAGCTCGATAGATGTAGGAGAGAGAATTATTATTATTTTTTTTTATCGTACAAGATTTATATTAAAAGACATAGCGGAGGATACAGATGCCATACGGAGCACATTTTTGCATGACTTACTTCATATGATTTTAATATCCGTACGCACCGAAATTCCGTTTGCTCTCACCCAATGAGCTGGCGTGTCTCCAGCATAATCCCTGCACTTTCTCATTATCCCACTTCCCACATCAGCTCGAGAATCTATAATTCATCTACAGTCACTGGTATGAAACTAACAGTCTCCCTAACACGTTTTGCCACTTAAATAAATAATTCAGCATGGGAATTTGTAAAATTCACTGACCAAATGAATCTTTAATAGGCTCAAATATCATTTCACAGATCGGAGCAGAATTTCATAAGTTCCAATCCTCCCTCTCACAAATAAATATTTATGATTCCTCCACTCGCACGGTTCTTCCTGTGTGTCTGTAATTGCCTGTGATTGATGCGGGTTTTCTCCTGTTGAATTCGGAGAGATCAGTCTTCTGATGATGAGGCTGCGGACAGCACCGCCATGGGCTTCAAGACAACCCGTACTTGTTTTTTAATAATGCATGAAAGTAGTCCACACGTCTGACAGGGGAAATTTATAACCGCGTGTACATCATCTAGTCGGAGCTATAGACTAACTTGACAGACTACTTGTATGATAACCGACTGGCCATTATGACGCAGTTTGTAGGTGGGAGAGCAATGACTGCTGCTATGTACAATTAGCTGTCTGTGAAATTCGGACCACCACTGGATCAGATGTTATTTGCGTAGAGAATCTGGATTCTCAGCACCAATGATATTGGCCTAGTAATCTTTTTACAATAACACATGTCAAGGAGTGTATTAGGACTGTACTGTATACTGTAAGGCAGCCTGTAAACCGTCAGTTACTGAAGTTGATGTGTTGGAAGTGAGAAAAATGGGCAACCGTAAGGCTGAGCTCTCTGACAATCGTGATAGATCCTCCAAAATGGCAGGTCTTCTGGGGTGTTTCCAGGATGCAATCACTAGTAACTATCAAACTGTATGAGGAGCAAAGGCTGGTCTGATCCCACAGAAGAGCTACTGTAGCACAACTTGCTTAAAGAATAAGGTAAGGTTGGTGATGAGAGAATATGTCATAGTACATAGTACCATCGAACTTTTCACCATTTTGTTACATTACAACCACAAACGTAAATGTGTTTTATTGGGATTTTTAATAATAATAATAATAAAAAAAAAACAACAGGCCAGTGATAGGCCAACACAAAGTGGAACATAATTGTAAAGTGAAAGTAAAATGGTTTCTACATTGTGGCGTACATTTGTATTCAGCCCCCTTTACTCTGATACTGTACACCATGTGGAACCAATTGCCTTCAGAAGTCACCTAATTAGTAAATATAAATGTATAAATGAAATAAAATTTTATTTGTATAGCGCTTTTAACAACTGACATTGTCGCAAAGCAGCTTTACACAATCAAAAAAATTATTTAAGTTTGTATGGAATGTGAATATGTATGAATCAAAATGATCAGACTGTCCCTGTTGAGCAAGCCGAGGACGATGGCGACGGTGGCAAGGAAAAACTCCCTGAGATGGCAGTAGGAAGGAACCTTGAGAGGAACCGGACTCAACAGGGAACCCGTCCTCATTTGGGTGATAACGGATAGCAGGGACTTGATCTGCATCATACTGTGTGAGACGGGAAGTTCAGTACAACAGGAGATGTTTAAGTTAATATGGATACCAGTTCGTTATTGGAGGCTGTAGGAAACATCATGAAGCCCAAGGAACACACCAGACCGGTCAGGGATAAAGTTTAGGAGAAGTTTAAAGCAGGGTGAAGGTATAAAAAATATCCCAAACTTCTCCATTCTCACGAAGCACTGTTCGAGCTATCATCCGAAAATGAAAAAAAAAAAAAAAAGAGTATGGTACATCTGTAAACCTACCAAGACAAGACAAGAGAAGCAGCCAAGAGGCGCATGGTACTGTAACTTTGGAGGCGCTACAGAGATCCAAAGCTCAGATGGGAGCATCTGTCCACAGGACTACTATTAGTCAATTCAATTCAATTCAATTTTATTTGTATAGCGCTTTTAACAATTGACATTGTCGCAAAGCAGCTTTACACAACAGGGAACACAGACTCAACAGGGAACCCATCCTCATTTGGGTGAAAACGGATAGCAAGGAATTGATCTGCACCATACTGTGATATACATCAGACTGGAAGTTCACTATAACAGGAGATGTGTTTAAGTTACAGTAATATGGATTCCAGTTCGTTATTGGAGGCTCAGGTAGACTATAGCAAACTCCAGTCCTGAACTATCAAGCAACTGGAGTCATGACTCCTCCGTGAACAGCTGTCAGCATCAGCCGAGGCCAAGACCGTCTATTAACTGAGCACTCCACAAATCTGGCCTTTATGGAAGAGTGTCAAGAAGAAAGATATTGTTGAATAAAAGCCATAAGTCGTCCCATTTGTAGTTTGCGACAAGCCATGTGGGACTGCGAACGTGACTTTTCATGGCCTTTCTTTCAACTATATCTTTCTTCTTGTATGAATACTTTTTCAATGCACTGTAGCTGCAGCGCGGTCAGAGTGTCCGCGCTGACCCGTGTCCACCTTTTAAAAAAAACCTTCAAGGTGCATGTGAGCATCAGAACTGGAGCAATGGAGGAAGGAGGCCTGGTCTGATGAATAACTTTCCTTTTACCTTGTGTGGACAGGTGTGTATACATGGTTAACCTGCGGCAGAGATGGCACTAGGATGTTCTAAGGGAAGTAGGTGAGCTGGGCAGTGTCAGGCATGTGGATGCTACTTTGACATGAACAACCTACCTAAACATCGTTCCTGCCCAAGTGCACAAATATACACGTCTTTGGGCAGGATAATCCACCCTGACATGCTGCAAAAAATTTCCAGGGCTGGTTTGAGGAACGTGAAAAAAGTTCAAGGTGTTGACTCGACCTCAAAGTCCCCCAGATCTCAGTTTGATCTAGCATCTGTGGGATGTGCTTGGCTTAAAGATGGTGCCAGATACCAGAGCACATGTCCAGAGGTCTTGTGGAGTCCCTTCCTTTGCCAAGTCAGAGGTGTTTTTTGGGCAAAAGGAAGACTTTTTTTTTTTTTTACGATATATGACAGGTTTTAATGTTATGGCAATCGTAGATATTCTCAAAGCCTCATAATAGCAATTATCTTTTTATAGCTGCATATCTGGAATTTTTTTTTCCAACTGACGTGACAACATCTCGGGTTTGTTTGTTCCAAACAGACTGCGGCATTGGCCAACTAATCCCAGAAATGACAACGCAAAGCTGTGTATGCAGAAATATGAAACATAAAGAACTTTCTTGTTAACCATCCTGATAAAAGCATTAAAGTTCCTTATGCAGATAACAGCAATTACTGTCAATAAGAAAAAACAGCTGCACTTCACCTTGATTGGCAGGTACTAATTGCTTTAAGGCCGCATATAAACCCACGTCATGTCCTCACGTCACCTCTATTTTTTTCCCCCCTCCGAAGCTACACACGGCTTCCCATCCGGCGAATTCCCAGAGGGAGCGCCACGAAGCGAGCAGTGACAAACAACAGCTGGAGTGTAAATATATCTTATTAAATACAGCCGTGTCTCATTCTGCTTCTCTGTGGCTGATTCTGAAAGCGCTGCCTGTGAAGGGTGGGAGTGTGACTACTGAGACGGAGCCGCTCGGAACGCAGCCGGCAGCCGAGGGCATTGAGGCTGCCGGTCACGTCCTGATCGGTCATCTCCTCCTTCATCTGCAGATTGCCATTGTGGCTGTGGCCCACGCGTGCCCTCTAATCCCGCTCTAGCCCTGCTGCTGAGCCTGTGGCTCCTTCCTAAGACAGCTTAATCAGGCCTGTCTGAGCAATATCGGCCGGATAAATGATAATAATTCAACTTTATTTCTGGTTTACTTTGGTCTCCGTAGCTCTACTCCAGCATGTGCTTATAACACTGAGTGAGCTGGCAGAGGAGCGCGGTTTTATTGCCAACAACATCTAAATTGAATAATGAACATAAAAAATATACTAAATTCAGTTTTGTTTTAAACGGGAAGCCTTAGAACCCTCTGGGGCTATAGAAAAAAAAAGACATACTGTATTTAGTTATTAAACTACTTATAATTAGAATTACAGTACCAGTCAAAAGTTTGGACACAAGTTTGGATTTATTTTCTACATTCCAGAACAATACTGGATTTTTTTCAAAACTGTGAAATAACACATTTGGCATATGGCATTAGGTAATTCGCCTAATTGTAATTGTACTTTTTAGGTAAACAACAACAACAGCAAACAGTCGGTTGTTATTTTAAAACACGAAATTCAGCAGTTCTTGCGAGACTGGTATTGTTGGGGCCTCCGAGTGTCGCAGTGGTCAAGTGCTCGACCTATCGTCCGGAGATCGCGAGTTCGATTTCTGATGCTGTAACCTCTCGCAGCCGGAGGCCTAGAGAGAGCTGATTGGCCGAGGGGAGGGATGAGAGGTACTTAGTGCTCCCACATTAATCACGACTCTACAGACAATCAGGGGCGTCCGTGAGCTCACGCAAGCGGAAGGAGCGGATAGCGCCGTCCTCCAAGTGTGTTACGCCGCCCCCGACGGTGCGTGAGTGATCAGGTCGAAAAGATGCGGTCGGCTGATGTCACGTCGACCGGAGGAAACACGTGATAGTCTTCGGCCCTCCCGGCTGAGTGGTAGTAGTAGCCTTAATGTGGGCGCCCCCTAGTGACGGGGAGGAATTGAATACGACTTAAAATTTTGGAGAAAATCTGGGAAAAAAATCCAACGCTCATGAAGACTGTCCCAGGAAAGCAAGACAAAAACTTACCAATTAACAAACAGCACCTTAGATTAGAGTCATTATGAAGGCTTTACAGAGCATAAGTACTGTAGCAGACACATCTCAATATCAACTGTTCAACGAGGATTATTGCATTATTTTCCTTTCCATTCAGTATTGCGTAACAATTTAGAAAAAAAAAAAATCAGAATAGTCCATTGAATTAGGAGCTGTGTCCAAACCTTTACCCGGTAGTGTAGTATACAGTATGATACTGTTAATAATCAAAACTTTCTTTCGGCTGCTACCGTCAAGGGGTCGCCACAGCCTGATACAACTTGGCACAGGTTTTTCGCTGGGTGACAAAACCCTCTCATTTTATCTCATTTGATTTCCTCAGATCAACAACCTTCTGTCCTGTAGATCCTTAGCGCGCCTGAGTCACCACTGACCTATACTGTTATAAATGAATTTCATATAATATGGTCACACGTTGTCTCGTTCAGATCAAATGTATTTAACATCCGAAAACATCGCACAATCAAGTGCTTCTCAAAAATGGACGCAAAATCTCCATGTGGTGCATGAAGGTAGTCCAGCACCATGTGACTCTGTCCCCACCTAAATAAACAAAATGTTGTGTTTCACTGTATATACTTCTCTAGACCATCAATAAGTAATAACAATAAGAGTTTTCTTTTTACACTCTTCAAAAAAAAAAAAAAACTTAAACCTATTGTAATTTCTGCTTAAAGACACGCTTTCTAGATTTACTGTACATTTCTAATGTTGATTTGAGACACGACAGGAGGTTTGCTTAAATCTGTGATGATCTTCCACTTAATATTCATGAAGAGGGCTTTGCATCAATAGTAACAGTTTTGTTTTTGTGATATCTTGATACTGTAATAGTTTGTATAGTTTTAGGACTGAAATGGCTAAGAACTGTTTTTGTTCCCAAGTCTCCACAAAGTAGACTTTCTGTTAACTGAAACACGTTTCCTGTAATAAAATGCACATCCGACCTTAAAGCACAAAGTTATAGATGAGATTTTACGGTTATGGTATCCTCTCTCTTCTTCATGTCTCGGTGAGTTTTTTCTCACCACCATTGCCTCTGGCTTGTTTATTAGGGACAAACTAATAAAGCTATAAGTGTAACATTTTTCAATTTATATCCAGAATTGAAAATTTAAGCTGCTTTGTGACAGTGTCTATTGTTTAAAAAAGGCTATCATAATAATTGAAATGATTAATTAATGCAGTCGCCTTGCACCTCCAGGGTCCGGGTTCGATTCCCGTCTGGGGTCTGTGTGCATGGAGTTCGCATGTTCTCCCCGTGCATGGTGGGTTTCCTCCGGGTGCTCCGGTTTCCTCCCCTAGTCTAAAGACATCCAAGTTAGACTAACTGGTGTTTCCAAACATAGTGTGTATGTTTGTGCCCTGCAATGGATTGGCACCCTGTCCAGGGTTTACCCCATCTTGTGCCCTATCCGGCCCCCCGCGGCACTGTTTATGTCTAAGCGCTATGATTTTTTTTTTTTGGGGGGGCGGCTAATTTAGTCGTTTTCAATTCCTCCCTGTCACTGAGTACCTCTCATCCCTCCCCTCCGAGAGAGCTCGGCCAATCAGCTCTCTCTAGACCTCCGGCTGAGAGAGGTTACAGCATCACCCGGGAATCGAATTCGCGATCTCCGGATGATAGGGCGAGAACTTACCACTCTGAGGTGACAAGCACTATGATGAATACACAAATAACGTCTATGGTAGAAAGTTTGACAGCCAAACGGAGCTTGTCAGTGGGTTTAACCTCACTTTTCAGTTTGATTTGGAAACCAGATGGACAGGCATGTTCGTCTGGCTAGAATTCCCACAGCTATTGTGATTAAGCCTCGAGATAGACACAAGATACACAAACACGTATCTGAAGCATGCCGCTTGTGTAGAAATTGCGTGCACGAAGTAGATCCGGCCCTTAAGGATTCATGCTGAAAGACAAAACAGTGAATATTTCATGAAGCTACATTGTAGGGTAACAATACTCTCAATTTAGCCTTAAGTGAGACATCCAATCCTCATTAAGGATGTAACGGAACGCCACCATGTGCATCTGTTTAGTGCTTCAAATATCGGTGCTTGTCATCACATTTAAATCTGAAACCTTAACCAGAAAATCCTTTCTTTCTTTTCCTCTTTTTTTTTTTTTTGACCTAAAAAAAGGAAATTTGAACCTTACCTTTCTGCTACTGGGAAAAAAAAATACCAGTAGAAATGCCAGAATGGTGGACAGTTCATAATTGGTCTCAACGATGAGGCCGTATATGCACAGTAACCTTAACGCTGCATTTCCACATTCAACTATGTTTAGACCACATTAATTAGTTAACACTTTTATTATTAATTGAAAATGATGTATTAGTATTTATCTTTGGTGCAGTTTTAGTGATGGCATTGTTTTGGCTTGGCAGGCCTTAACCACCAATTAGGAACACATATACAGTATACTGTACCACTCAAGACCATTGAGTACTAATTACAACACTCTCCTTTTTAAAAAGTTTGAAATAAAAAAAAAATTCTTAAACCTATTGCTTTAAGAGCAGTTTTCTGCATTTTCTAGATTAGGAATGTTGTTTCGAACATACAGTGCTCATCCGCTAATTAGGGACCGGTAGTGGAGCCGAGAAGTTGTGTTTTCAGATCCAGTGCATCGTTTTCATTCTCTCGGAGCTCGTCAAAGCTGCAGAAATGTTTCTCACTGGAAGCACGAGCTGTGGACTAATTATTAGTCTCGATTTGATCTTGATGTAAGAAATCGCACGTTTTACAGACAGCCAGCTGCATCTGCATCTGTGTTGTGAGCATATGATTCAGAAAGAAACCAAGTCGACCAGCTTGGCACATTAGTGGGTGTCAATATAAACAGTATTTTCAGACTGGAATTTTACTAGAATTCTTTTACAAGCTAAATCTCTCAGTGCTTTTAAGACTCGGTAGTGATTTGTATTACATATAGCTAGTTCATTATGTGACTCGCTCACACTCACTCCTTTCTGTTTTCATGGAAATCCCTTAGTGACCCATCTTCACTAAGCTTCATAGAATTCTCTCAGAGAGCTCCTATCTTAGCTTAAAAAGTCCTAGCTGGGAGTCCTAGACTAAAAGTGATTTAGGAAACTTTTTAGAGCAGCTCTGAGTAAGGAAAGTAGAAAAACTTTTATCTTAGTGAGGGGGTGTGGTTGACCCCGTTGCTAGGGATGATGCAGCAATTCAAGGACTGTGATTGGTTGATAAAAAAAAATAACCTCTGACCTCTGCAAAGGTCTTGAAATGTGCCCTTTGTGAAAACAGACTATATGATAATAGAACCAACAGTGAAATCATAATTTTTGTATATGAAGAAATTATATATCATGAGAACAGGCTACTTTATGCAACGTTTCTAGGCTAAATGTCTTAAAGATAATTAAACAGCTAAATGCTGAAAATGTGTCGACTTTTGAAGCAGCCAATTTCCACACAGTAGTTACTATATTTAAGTTCTCACATTTATTTACCGTACTGATTTTATTACTTGTAATCCATTTCAGATTGATGGGAGCAAAATGTCTCAGCTTTTACAATTTATATGATTGCGGGAGAGTCTGTTTAAGTTGCACTTTTGGATGGTACAGTATGTAGCCAACAATCCAAGAGAGATGGAAGGAAGTAAAACAACAAGAAAACCCAATTGGACAGAAATGCAGTGTTTACTTTTAGCTTTATGTTCAGTGTTTGGAGAATATTTCTTCCTTCCACCATTTTGTCCTCTGCTAGAGAAACTCTTAAGCCTCTTAAAAGTCCTCCTCTCTACTCTTAACAAATCTTACCTTAGGAGCTGTTTTTAGGGCTAAGATGTTCTGTGAATCATTTTTATCTTTACTAAGATTTAATCCTAAATTTAAGGAGAAATTCTAAGAAAATGCCCTAATTCTAAGATTTTTCTTAGAATTTTGTCACTAGGAGCGAAACTTTTAGGCTTAAGAAGCTTTGTGAATACAGGCCCAGGCGCCGAAATTATTGATTTTTTTCCCATCTGAAAACTGGCCTGTCATGTAATATGTTGCTTTCTTTACAGGCATGCAAACATTCTTCTGTAATGTTATTTATTCATTCATTTTAGTGTATCTTTGTAGGGAATGGGCTCGTAAATAATAATAAAAGTTAAAATAAGTTAAATAAGTTAATAAAAGATATAATAAACTTATATTAAAAAAAATTGTGCTTCAGATAATATGGCGTCCAAGACTTGCACAGAACTGCATATACAGTATATATATTATACAGTGTATATAAGTACAGCATGTGTCAGGGTGGATATCCTCACCTGCTCTCTGTTGAGATCCTTTAAGATGGCTCCTTTGGCAGTGGCTAGAAGATAAGAAAAAAAAACAAACGTTTGGTTACTGTAGGAGCACTAGGAATCATTTAAATTACAGTTAAACAACAAATGTAAACTTTCACAGGCAATACTCTCTCACTCACTCACTCACTCACTCACTCACTTACTCACTCATCATATATACCGCTTCATCCTTTATACAGGGTCAGGGGTGGCCTGAAGCCTATCCCAGGAGACTTAGGGAACACCCTGGACCGGAAGCCAATCCATCCACAGGGCACACACTCATTCACACACTACGGGTAAAGCCACCAAGCACGGGGAGAACATGCAAACTCCAAGCACACTGACTGTGGAGGTGAACCCAGACCCTGGAGGTGTAAGGTGACAGCTGTACCCCCCTGTACCCCCCTGTACCCCCCCCCCCCCCCCCCCCAGGCAATACATTAATCTATAATAACAGTGAAAGACTCTAAGAGGCTTCGTGTGGGGTTTAAATAAATAAATAAATAAAAATTGAATGCTACACCTTCTAAGAGCATCCTCCTAGTCCTCAGTCATATTGTAAGTTTATTCTTTCTATGTAAATCTAATCTAATTTAATCTAATCTAATCTCTTGAGAAGTTTGTTACTGTTATGCAATTCATGGAAACAATATTTTCAAAAGGTCTGTTTCCTATTGGTATTATTTGTCTTATAATATTAGATAAAGTTATTTAAGTCATAGAAGTGAAAGCTTAAAACTTTTCAATCTACTCTTCAGCCAGATGCAGTTTTGGTTCAGCAGATACCATTAAGAAAACTTTACTTTTATGGTTCTTCTGTGTTCTACTGCTGATTTGGGTGGACTGGGAGCTCATCTAAAATGAGGTATATCTGAGCGCAGTAGCATAGGCAGATGAGAAATATCAGCATGCCACTTTAGTGGATCCCTAGTCACTTTTTTTTTTTACCTACTGTAGCAACAAATCAGATTTGTGCAGTGATCTGGGAAGACCTGTCAGATGTTGCTGTGGTTAAATTCTTGCAAGCAACCCCTCTGAAAATTTAGGTTTATCTTGAGTCAATCTGACTCAAGATGAACCTAATCAGTTCAGTATGCGATCAGATGACTGTCGTAATGCCCACAATGCTCCATTACTGCACTTGTGTTCCTACTTCGTGCTAATGAGATTTTTGCTAAAGATGAAAAAAAAAAAAAAAAGTCACATCATTGGTACTGTTTGTAACAACTTCTGCAGCGATCTCATTTCCACTCTCGTCTGTTCCAACCACTCAGCATTCAGCATCACCAGTATACTAACCACTGGCCTGATCATCTGTCATCACCTGTTCCTGTTTCTCACTGGCTCATGCCTTCAAGTTCCAGTTCTTATGATTGAATGATTCATAGATCACTGTGCGGCTTAAACAAAAAACATTCCTCTGAAACAGCTCAGGTACACGGACTGGACTGAAAATAAGAGTTAAAAAAAAAAAAAAAAAAAAGGTCCTTCAGGAAGCCTGGAGAACTATTCCTCAAGACTACATTAAAAATACAAGAATGTCTGGCTCTTGGAAGCAAAATATAAAGAAGTGAGTAGAGGATCAAGACTTTTGAACAGTACCACATGTAAGAAGGACCTCCCTGATATAAGGTGAGTAGTCATAAATCATAGATCACATATCATTGGGAAAATGTTAGGGAAGGAGTTTCACAGCCCATATAATCCATTACATCAACGGGGTCAACCTGCTTATTTGGCAAAAATGAAAGTGCTGCAGCCGCCATGTGGTCGTGCTGCATCAATACTTGCTGTGCGCTGCTCCGAGGGGGCAAAATGACCCGAGTGCGATGGGGCAAAATGCACCCTGGGCAATTCTTTTATTATCGTTGAACGTCGAAGAAGGTTGACGATTCCCAAAGACACAGGGATGTGATTAAATGATCATAAATACAGGTCATTAAAAATGTATGATGTACCTTGCATATACAGTAAGGGCTCATTAACAACATTCAGAATGCTTCCGGAAAATGTATCGTTTTATTCCATGTTTGATTCATGGGCAAAACCCTCAAAGATTTAAAACCATGATGTCCAAAACATTATGAAGGTTGCTCTTTTTTTATACCGTAGATATGAACTTATGTCTCACAATACTGACGAATAAGAATCGATTTTAGAGCTTAACATGGCCATCATACAGTAGCACATTTTCAAGATTTCATGTATTCTGTGAATTTACCCATCATGCATATATCCATGCGCCACCCTTCCCCTCTGCCTTAGACTGCCTTGGCCTTAAGCTGCTAAAGTTTTTGTTCTTTTGATTTAAGCATCAAGTTTAAGGCAGCTCCCAACATCCCACTTATTCATCCAAAACATTAAAGATCCCAGGGGTGTCTCATAGGCGACTTTACTATCTTTGGCAAGTCAAGGCTATTCGGGCTCACTGTACTTGCTGGCATGCCAACGAGCCCCCAGAGCCCCGGACTGGCATTAGATCCATGCTGATGGGTTCCCTACATTGTTATTAACAGCCGCCTTGGCCGGGCATGTGAGCGTTCCAGCTGTCTGTCTGCTCGAGGAGCATCGGCGAAACCCGTGCACACAGCCTGCCTGATCTATAGCTCCTCTCCTGAAACATGTCATCTAAATGCTAAGTACCATCGCTGCATTGTTAAATCAAAACTGGGGGGGGGGGGGAGGGAGTGCTGGAGTAAGCAAAAAATGAAATCTTGTGAATATGCGCCAAATTTCTGATTTGATTTGTGTTTCCTTTTCTCTTTGTTTCCTTCCCAGAGTGTCGTCTTTTTTTTTTCTTTCAAAAAAGGCTTGCTGCAGGATTAAAAAAAAAAGTCTTAAGTAGGATAAACAAAGCAGACAAAGAGAAAAAACTCTGGTGCTTCAAATGCTGGCTTCTCTTGCCGCTCATTTGCTTTGTAAAGACTTTTATGGAGTGTCTGGGCCTCACACATGCTTGGCTATTGATCGAGCTGCATGAACGCTGAAGGAAAAAGCTGAGGCAGCACTTAGGGGACTTGCAATGAACTCTTCTTGCTAATTAAAAGGCTAACAAGGTGAGCGGGTAAAAGAGAGGGAGGATAGAGGAGACAGACTGAGCGAGAGGAATCCACACAGAGCGAAGCGATAACGATGAGGAAGTCTGTCTGGACGTGATGGACGTCTAAAGCTCTGTTCAGACTGGATTGGCTTTACACGAGAAGGTGGGATAATGTACAGTACTTAGCTGTAATTATGAGTGTACTGTACCTTTTACGGATTACACATGATCGGAAGACGTGCCTCGGGTTATATACACTGTACGGGCAAATGTTTGTGGACACCTGACAGTATGTGGCTCTTTTCTAAACAGAACTGGAAGCACACAAGATGTCGTTGTATGCTATAGCATTATGATTCCCTGACTGTGGAAATAAGGGGCCCAAACATGTTTCAGCATGACGTTGACCTTGAGCTCCATGAAGACATGATACGAAAAGGTAGGAGTGGAAGAACTTGAGTGGCCTGGACAGATCCGTGACCTCGTCCCTGCCGAGAACACCATTGGGTGGAAAATAAACCTCAACAACTTTCCGTTCAATATCAGTAAGGGGCTGAATGAACACAAACCCTCACATCCACACTTGGCGCTTATTATACCATTGGATCCAATGGACATCCGTGGTCCAACTAGGGATCATGGATGCCAGTTGGGATTACCATTACAGTATACTGTATTTATTCCCATTTTACAACCATGGTACAACCAGTCAACGGTCACACATGCATTCACACTCTACCAATGCCAATTAGCCTAATCTGTTTGGACTGTGGGAGGAAACCATAGTACGTTGGGGAAACCCACCAAGCATGGGGAGAACATGCAAACTCCATGCACACAGACCCAGAGGCAGGAATCGAACTCAACCACTAAGAGTGCCATCATAACATTGGATAGGGGGCTAAATCTGGAATGGGATATTCAGCAACAGGTGGTCCGAGGCGAAGAGAGATTTGCGTTACAACGAGCTGCTTCGAACAAGTTACATTACTTGCAACATGGCAGAGAAAAGGACAGAGAATCGATGCTTCCAGTGGTTAAGTTGCAGATTTCCAAGTACAAGCCCTACAGACTTTACATGTTATGGTCATGTGGCCAAATAAGAAACAAGCCCACCTGACTTGCATCATCATAAAAAGGTCAAAACTATCAGTTTGTATTAAATGAAACTCGCATAATCACCACAGACATCAGGCAACATTATGTAACAGACGTACTGTATATCTGTAATCATATCCTGTCTCAATAGTTTCCGAAAGGGTGAAAAAAACCCCCCCACAAATGAGACAGTGTACTTTGCAATACGACAAAGAAAAAAGTAAATATGCATAAAATCCTTTGAAACCACCACTCTGCTCGGTCTCTCTCGCCTGCAGGAGTGTGTGCGCTAATATGATAGGGCAGATGCCCCTGGGCACACGGCTGAGGGTGGAGAATGAGGAATAGGTACACTGCCTCGCTAGCGGATCGGCCCAGATTGTTAATGTGTACTCTGCTAATTGAGCATATTAGATTTCATTAGTGCAAATGAAGCGACGGCTGCAGGTGTTTCAGCTCTTCGGCGGGGGGGCGGCGGTGGTGGTGGTGGTGGATGGCGGCGGCGCCGGCAGTGGTTACGGGCTTGAACGAGAGCGTTGCAGTTGTGTTTACCGTTTACTCTCTGCGACAGCAAACACGGTTGCATCACGTCATGTCCGTGGTGATCTAAGACATAACAATGGCATCGTCGAATCGATGTCGATAGCTCTTCCTGCCAGCTCAGCAACATCCATACTCTAATTGGCTTGAATCAGCAGTAGCATTGAATCTAATTAGCGTTCTTTCATAACAAACGGAGCAGGAAAACATTTTTCCCAACCCGCATGAGGCAAACGAGGTAGAACACACTGTCAGCATCTATTACATACACTTGAAGCTACCATGGAGGAAACATGGTGCCTGTCAGACTCTACCAGCATCAACAAGACATGTGGCGATAACAGGGTATCCACAATATTATACGCTACACCACAGTGCTGGTAGAGTCCTTCAGTCTGAAATTTCCTGAGACTGTTGATTAATATTCTATAACCGCAGCTCTGAGAGTAAAGCTACTGTTTCTGCAAGGTAAATCACTCACTCACTCATCGTCTATACCGCTTAATCCCATATTCAGGGTCACGGGGGGCCTGGAGCCTACCCCAGGAGACTTAGGGAACAAGGCGGGGTACACACTGTACAGGGTGCCGATCTATCGCAGGCCACACACACACACACACACACACACACTACGGCCAATTTGGGAACGGCAATTAACCTAATCTACATGTCTTTGGACTGTGGGAGGAAACCGGAGTACGCGGAGGAAACCCACCAAGCACGGGGAGAACATGCACACAGAGATGGGAATCGAACCCGAACCCTGGCGGTGCAAGGCGACAGTGCTAATCACTACACCCAAGGCAAATCAGTTAATGTTAATTCTGAGCTCATTTCTTTAGCTCATTTACACTAGTGGACTACTGTAGTATGGTGGATAATCCAAATAAATAAGATTTTATATGTGTGGAATTGCTGTTATGGTGGAGTTTTTGTATTAAATTAATTTTTTTAATTTTTTATTTCACATTGTGGAAGGAATCTCAAGTGTTAGTGCTTTGTAACTGTCAGAAGTAAAGCTCTAACTAAATTTACACTAAAACGTCTTCAGGACAGAATAATTTCAAGTTTCCCTGGTAACAATAGACAGGCCATGTTTATTTATTTATTTATTTTTTTTATCGTAATAATTTGTTGTTGGTCTTTCAGCTGCTCCCGTCGTTGGGGTCACCAGGGCAGGCCGTCCGATCCGCATGCAACTTGGCAGGGGTCTTGTGCGAGATGCCCTCCCTGATACAAACCTCCCATTTCATCAGGGCTCGGGACCCGCGACTGCGTGCAGTGGCTGGGAATCAAACCCAGGCCACCCGCATGACAGGCGAGACACTTACCACCGAGACACTAATGCCCTTTTGTCTTAATAATGTGGTGGAAATCCAAAAGACAAGTAATTTATTCACTGGATAGGAGGTTTATTGAAGCTGCTGCAGAAGGACCCGTCTAATACAGCAAACGGTTGCAGGTGAATTCCTTCTCCCGGCCGTTCCACTTTATACACAAACTCCTCTGCCAGCATAATCTATGCCCCCCCGTACATCGTGTTCTCACATACGAGGAGCTGATTCTCTTTATCTGACCAAGAACAGATGTCTTCACCTTATCACTTGGTAGCGACTACAATCAGTTTGTTCTCTATTCTATCTTAGGCTTTGTCCTTTTACAATCGAACTGGCATGTTTTAAAGCTTTTACAGTCTACGTGATTTTCCTGTGATTACAATAATAATAATAATAATAATAATAATAATAAAAAAGACCGTCTAGTTGGATGCCCTATTTTTTGGAAATGTATAAATATGTACAGTGCTGCACAAAAATCTTAAACCACAGATTTTCTTGCATTTTTAATGTCGTATTGAGAAATAGTTCTCCAGGCTTCCTGAAGGCCTTTTTGGACTCTTGTTTTCAGTCCAGTCTCTGTACCTGAGCAGTTTCACAGCAATGTTTTTATTTATTTATTTTTAAAGCCACACAGTGACCTATGAATCATTCAATCATAAAAAAAACAAAAAAAAAAACATCTAATTTGAGGCATGAACCAGTGAGAAACAGGTACAGATGATGATTAGTATACTGGTGATGCTGAATGCTTTGTGGTTGGAGCAGACGAGAGGGGAAATGAGGTCGCTGCCGAGGTTGTTACATAAACAACTAATTTATAAATTGTATCCGTAGGTATTTTGCAGAATTTCATGACTCAAATGACTCAATGGAAAAGAACATAATGTTCATTGCATTTACACATAAATGAGGGGAAATTTTTTATTTTTTTTAAACTGTTGGCATGGAAACTGAAACAATCACAGAATGCAATCACTAAACAAACCAATGATAAGAAGGAAGGGAGCAGAGACAGGACTAAATCAGAGCGCAAAACCAAAAGAGGTCCATTCACAACTGGAGAGCTGCGGCACTCACATGGCATCTGCATACTGAAGCCTGATTGGATCTTCTAATTTATGACACAATAACACTTGGCTGGGAATTTCAACTTTAACCCACAACAATGAGGACGAAAAAAATCCTGCATATTTAAATAAATTCCCTCGAAATAATGAACTCATGAAAAAACACACTGAAGTTTAGAATTTAAGGTGCAATTTAAGGTGCCACATTCTCGTCTCTCTTGCATCATCACTATAGAAAAATAACCCCCTGGCATTACACGCACCTCTTTTACATTCTTAAATCTGAATCCTGATATTGACTGAAGCTGAAGATCTGTCCACTTATGCCAAAGCTGAGAAAAGCACATCACCATGACAACATGTTATATTAAAAAAATAAATAAATAAAAAAACACACATTAGGTAACATTGCACTTTGAGCGTTGTGTTAGACACGCTGCACAAGAATAAAAACCCACACACATTCACACACTTGTGCTAGTGTCCATCTCCAAGGTTACTGTCGGAGCCAAGTGTGAGTAGAGCTCTCTGTCCTCATGACTCGCCCGAGTTAACCATTTAAAGATTGATTTATCGCCTTTGATGGCTGCAAGCTGAGCTCCAGAGCACAGCAGAGCTCTGATGTAGAACAGATCTGAACGGTTAATGAAGTGCTTATTTATCGAGTCGAGCTCCGTAGTGAATGTCAAACACACACAAATACACAGGGATGCAGATCGGCGATGAAAACGTCAGATGTGTTCCTTGAGGTGTCTTCGGAGGCGCGGATACCTTTTTAATAGCACTGAATTCTCGCATTGTACAAATACGAAACAATATACTATGCGGTCGGCATTGGGGTAAGAAACGTCCTAATATTCACAAATAAAAGAAAAGTTATATGTTTATGAAGGTTTACAAAGGTCTAGTTTTATTACATACAACAAAAAACATGACTTGACAAAACTTGATCAAATTTATTATTATATATTTGACCCATTATTGTAGGTTATGGCTATAAATAACACTACGTTCACATTATCAGCCTGAAGGAGCTCAATACATATATATCTATTTTTTACCTTAATGTGAGACAGATCTGATTTTTTTTTAGAGCTGTCTGAATGCACAAATCGGATTTTTTTTTTTTTTTTCAAAATCAGATCCGAATCACTTTAGTATGTGGTGTCTAGCTTTCTTCCTTCTGGACCGCAACGGAAACAGACGACTAAGTGCCCGCCGTCCTCCTGAACAAAATCTCAAGCATGTTTTGCAGAAATCACATTCATTGTTTAAACTGACTGAGTGGAAGCAGGAATTCGTCATGTGTTTTATTTGGAATACCGCAAGCAAAGACGTAGCGCTTGTGCGCATGCATGACGCTTCCAAGGACAGACGCGTCCACATTGGAGTCAGATAAAAGTCAGTTGTAATTATGAATGTGAACGGTCATAACCAAAAGATCTGAATTGATGTGACTTTTGATCTGAAGGTAGACTAAAACAATCTAAACAAAACAAAGTATTTAAAGCATTTAAACATTTAAATTAAAAACCTGTTGCTGTGATTTTTTTTGTGCTCATTTTTGTACTAGTGCTTTAAACATTCAGTACTTTCAGACATTAATTACTTTTTTAGCTCTCTGATTCAAACGGGGAGCTGCTACAGGATCTGTACGGACACCATAAACTTTCGCTGACATGTGAAGCCAGTTAACGTATCTATTTGAAAAGCCCAGGTGGAAGAAAAGGCTATCTCCCAGTTATGGTACATAAGCTTACAGATGGATATGATCGGCTAGTTTCGCTGTGATTGATGGGAAGACTGGGGAGTTTGCCATCCCTCCTATCTCGAAAGCACCGCCAATTTTGCTCGACTGTGGAATTGTCAGACTGGGAATTCCCAATCTCTTGATAATCCGGCGAATGCTGCTCTGTTACATCACTTGGGACCTGATGAGAACGCGAATGAACTCGGATCACAGGAAAGATATTTAACCAGGCCGAAAGGTCTACATAACGAGACATAGGGCAGCGCCTCGGAGAGCGGTGCTACAGGGGACGCTGTGATCAGGGTCTGATGGACTGGACCCACATCAAACATCTCTAGAAGCTGCTTCAAGGATGTGCAGGGGCTCACACAAATAAAGAGAAAATGGTAGTTCAAAGCAAGGAGATGATGGTTGCGGGCTATAGGCAGCCTAAGTGAATACAAGAATAGTGCCCTGATATAGCCTGAGTGGCTTTTTGACATAGAAGAAATAGAAAGAGAGAGAGAGAGAGAGAGAGAGAGAACATCCTTGTGCGAATGAGATGTTTATTCCAAAACAGATCCACTTCTACATCAAAAGCTTCTTTGTTGTCTTGCTGAAACCTTTTAGAAATCACCAACTTTTCAAACTCCTCCTCAAACAGCCTTTGCACAACATTGATTTTGCATTCCTGCAACCATTTCCATGTTGATCTGGTTGTGTGTCTGGGTCATCATCCTGTTCAGAGATTAAATATTTAGATACTTAGCAGAAATCATGAAACTATTAATCTTCCTAAGAGCCTCTGGACCGTCGGCTGTAAAACAGCCCCAAAGCTTCGCTTGTCCTCCACCATATCTCACTGCAGGTTTCAGGTTTTTTTTTTTTTTTGTGCCAGACATGCCAGTGGTTCTGCATTAATATCACTGTAAAGTGCCTTTGGTGTCCTGATCAGAATCACCCAGTTATCAAGAACAAATTGCTAAAAAAAAAATCAATTATGCGTTTAATTATACAGTACATGAGCAAACATTTAGACACATCCAGTATCAGTACAATTATATGTCTCTTGAAATGTGTTTGCCTAATTATGTACCATTTTTTACATTGTGAAACACACCTTTAATATTGAAACTAATTCTTTAATATTTAGTGTCATTTGCAGTAATAAAAATAACAACAATAATACACATTTTGAACGCGTCCCTGAAATGGTTGTCCACCCCGTCACTTTGGGGGAACTGCTCCTTTGAGAAACTGACTGATGTAATCAGTGACATCAACACAACCATATAATTGTTTCCTTCTTCAATGAAGGTTGAAACAAATGCTGAACAAGTACATTTTTAAATTTTTCATCATATTTTATGTCCACCCTGTCATAGTGAAATATTAATAAATATAGAAACCTGTCAGAAATTGCAAATATATCTGATAAACAATACACAGTCGCCTTTAACAATGAATCACTTTGCTACCTGAAAGTCCACCGTGTGCTCATTAATTGCGAACTTTAGTGAGAAATGTCCACCCTGTAATCAATTCATCTATGACATGGTGGGCATGTGTGCATTGTTTTTGACACATTCTGGACTGATTTTATTAACATCAACTAAAATGTATTATTCTAAAAGAGACTGAAAAGGTATATTTTATAACCCCTATGAAATTATAAGAGCTACTATGTATTTCCTCTACTTTGAATTTGTGGATGACGGGGTGGACATATTATGATATTTTGCTGTAGGCTTGACCAACATGCATGTTTAACAGCATAAGGTCTACTTAATAAAGTTAATGATGATGTTTAATGGAGAATCTCAGCTTTTTATTTCTTTTGACCCTTCTGACTAGAGTACATGCCAAAAGTATTTTTAATGACACTTGATCTGATTACTCAGTTTTTTGTGGGTTGCTCACGTCTTTTACTTTCAGGTCAATTTATTGCTGCATTATATACAGTACACCAATATTTATGCTCCCTAGCAAATTTAAGCCTTTTTTTTCCTAATAAGTCTCACTATCAAGTGGTGTTCCTCATGGCCACACAGTACTTTTACTTTCACTATTAAACATAGCTGTTCTTTTTTTTTTGTTTTTTACTGTTTTGCAGGATGTTTTATGATGCAACTTCACTAAGCGTTTAAGTGATCACTTTTCTGATAAGTTGACGGGTCAGCAGTTCAGTTTCTAACCCACTTCCAGTAATATTCATAATTCTTTGCTTGATAAAGGTAAAAAAAAAAAAAAACTGTTATTATGTTCGTATTGTTTTTGATTAGGCAGTATTCTGTATATTTGGTTTTAAACAAAGTGCATTTTGAAATATTCTTCTTCAGATTGTTTAAAACTACTATATCTATATCTTGTATGTTGGAAATTCTTTTCTTTTTATTATGCTGATCCATGACAAATGGAATTTACAGGTGGTAACATTGGAAACATTTGCAACAATGTAGTCCCAGGATACTGACAGCAAAGAAAACAATATTATTTGGACATTTATTTGTTTGCATAAAAATTTAATGCTTAGCACTTTTTTTTTTTGTGCAAGAAAGTATTGTGTGTTAATTATCACTGATTTTAGAAATTCAATCAAGCAATCTAATGTCTTTCAACAACCATGCAGTTTTGCTCTTTGAAGAAAGTTTTCCTCCATATTCGAGATTGCATTTTTATTCTTCCTTACAGGTTCCTGCTCTTTATCCTCTTAAACCCCTTATGCATGTGGACTCTAGTGAATTCCGGCTCACTGCAAACTTGTACAGTATCTGAAAGCAGAAGCCATTTCAGATCCGAACAAATCTCTGTTTATGAAATAATTGGATTTCGTGATCATATTTCGAAGAGAAAAGATCAGGTCTGCTCAGTGATTCAGTGTAACCTTTTGCGGATCTATACATTTGTCCATCTGCTCTAACTTCCTACCAAATATCAGTTCTTTGTTAATTGACATATCACGTTTTCAAGTGTCGAAGGGGAAAAACAAAACAACAACAAAAAAAACAAAAAACAACAGTACTTCCAGCATGGCTAAGCAGACTGTCGGTGGCGTATTAAGCAGCGCTCTGCAGTGTCACGCTGGCTCTGGAGACCGGAATGCCGCATATGCATCCGTCTCCGCCCCCCCCCCCCCACACACACCTTCTCCTCCTTCATAAACTCCCTCCTGGAGAACGGGAGCGCGAGCGAAAAATCAAATCAGCCGACCTGGCGAGCCAGAAGTGTTTGGCTTCATAAATGCATTCGATAAAAGCCAGCAGAGAGCAAGGTTGGAAAGGGTACAGACTCTCAGAGGATTGGCAATTCCCCTATGCCTCAGATATTTAGTAGCCTCTAACGGAGGCGGGTGGATGCGTGGGCAAACCAAGAGAGACGTGAGCAGAAAGCAACTGCAGAGAAAGGAGCGAGGGAAGGAAGAAAGGGAGGAGGGACACACACACACACATACACACTCCTGTATGAGATTCTGTGTTCACTCTGACCCCATCAGATCAGCCTCAGTGTCTCAGTGAGCTACAGCTCCCCAGATTAAACGCCTGACTGTTGCGTCTCCGACGTCTCTCCGTCTCGTTGCTCACTCCGTTTTTGACACTGCTCCTTCGTTCCCTGTAGTCTACAACGCTATTATACTTCGCTATTTCGCTTCTATTGGTTGAATTAAATGCACAGACAAAATTCAGCCTGAAAAAAAAAAAAAAAGATAAATAATGCAGATTGAATGCATAGGCACAGTTATTAGGACAGTCAGTACTGTATGTGATCAACAGGTCTGAAACGGGTTAGAGCCAATAATATCCCTTAAAAACATTCCTCAACCTCTGCTGTAATAATAGCTTGCTCCACAGTATTATAAGAACATTTCTGTAACATAAATCCTGGTCTTTCGGCTGCTCCCGGCAAGGGGTTGCCACAGCGGACCATCCGATCTGCACATGCAGGTTTTATCTGGATGCCCTTCCTGAAGCAAATCCAGGCTTGGCACTGGCAGTGCATCCAGCGGCTGGGGTTTGGGCTCTGGCTGAGAATCGAACGCAGGCTTTCTGCATGGGATGCGAAAACACCTACCACTGAGCCACCAGTGCCCCTAGTAACACAAATCCTAAAAAAACAAACAAAAAAAAACAAGATGTACCTGATGCTGTAGGCATGTTAAGGAATGTTATTAGAGCTCTAATGTTTAGATACAAAGCATTCATCTAGCTGAGATGGTTAGCTAGGATCACTTTTACTGAAGTGCATGATCCACTTACAGGAATTTCAAGAAAAGGATATGTTTCAGTATGTAGCGCTCACTGGAGAACAAAACAGCCATTTAGAGTTGATTCCTGTGGTTGCTTTTCTTTTGAGACACTTCTGTCTCACATCATGACTAGCAAATAACGTTAAATCAGTTCATCATGAAGCTGAACAACAAAATGATTCCAAATAAGCAATATCATTAAATTTGCAGTTCTGCTACTGGAACAAGATCCACGGTTGTCTTCAAAGCGTCGTTACTTCCCAGTTATAAAAACAACAGGCTAATTACACTCTTCAAAGGGTTCGTCAATGAATTTCGCGTCCTCGTTTCATGGCTCTCGATGGCTGTAACAGGTTTCCCCGACAGACCGGCAAAAAACTTGTAATCATCACAACCTCATCAGTGTTCCAACCTTACTTGAAATGAAAAAAAAAAAAAAAAAATCAACCTTATTTTCAATCATGCCTTTTAAAGGTTGTCTTACCCCTGCCAACTACCGTACGCTAAGCATGGCATCCTAGTAAAATGAGCCGTCATGTGATGCTTAAGAGATAGATTGCTGGATTTAGGCTAATGCGTGGTTGGCACATTATCTGATACAACATTGTGTGATGTTTAAAATCTATCTTCTGATAATTACGGTTTCTAATGTATGCATATTAACCAGAAATAGGACGTCGTTCCAGAAGGGACAAATTATCGGGCCGTATCAAGCAAAGAAAACAACTAAGGAGATTTGAAATGACTGGAACTGGACTGGTAAGAACTTTTTAACACATTATCAAAATTGAACCATAAACTTTATGGAAGAAACGTGGTCGGAAAAAAAAAAAATTCATGAATGGAGGAGATCACAAACACTTTGTGAATGAAGTTGTATGGGAAAAAGTAAAAAAAAAAAACATAACTATGTTTATGTGTGAAATTTCCTTATGCACATTCAATATGATAAAAAAAAAACTCACAGGATTAAGACTAAACAGCTGTATGGTCTGAAGAAAACCACGTGTTAGTGAGTCTCATCAGAAAAAAAAAAAGCTTCAGTTTGTTATGGATGGTAAAGATTGGTCTTTGGAGCGATGGGAAAAGGTGATGTGGTCTGATGAGTCCTGATTGTCCCTGTTCCAAAGTGATGTGCGTTTCTGGGTAAGAAGGAAAGCACATGAAGAGATGCTTTTCTGATGCTTTCCTGCTTTTCAAAGCGGTTCTGGGAGCATGAGGAATCAATCATTTTCATACATGAACTGGTCACCACATTGTGAAAGCTTATTTTTTTTAAAGCTCCCCCTATCAACAGAGATCGCAAGGTCGAATCCGAAATGATGCTGTGGCTTCCCGCAGCCGGGGAACCTAGTACGAAGCTCTCTTAGGGAGGAAGGGGTGAGTGGCATTCTAGCACTTTCACATCGCTCACGACGACACAAGCCATTCATGAGCATCTGTGAGCTCGTGCAAGTGGAAGGAGTAAGAGTGTGTTACTGTTTGCTGCTCCCTATGGTGTGGGAGCAAGCAGGTGCCATTGTTCGTCCTTCCTTGGTTGGTGGTTGTAGCCTTGATGTGGGAGGCGTCTGAGTAACAGATGGGAAGTGGATATGACTAAAGTAGGGGACAAAAAAATAAATAAAAATCTGACCCTCCCCATCCCCCCACCCCCCCCCCCCCCCGCACACTCAAAAATAAAATAAATAATAATAAAAAAAGTCAGTCTGACATTCCAAATAAGCCTCACTGTTTTTCTCTCTTCTGAAGCTGTCATGGTGCGGAGATGCCACAAAGGCCACACATGTCAGAGAATGACCTCCGCTTGTTAAAGTGCTGACACCCATTTCAAAAGCAACCAACCAAACACCATTTCACAGGAAAAACACACACACACACACACACACACACACACACACACACACACACACACACACACACACACACACACACACATTTTTAAATGAATCCTCCATTAACAGTGTTTCAACACAGGTTCATAACTACACTATAGCAAACAAGCTGCTCAATATTTAAGACTCGATTTGTACAAACTGTGCTAAAGTCAGCCAGACGACGTGTTTGTGTGTGCATGTCTACAGCTTAATAATTGATATAATCTCTTTATTATTTAGAATTTAGTTTATTTATAGAGCACCCGTCTTACCCTCAAAGTCACGTCATGCTACCAAGAAAAGATTCGGTCACAGTTTGCTTGCGTGGTCACCATCGAACACCTGACCGAATGACTCAGCATTTTTCCGATTCTGCTGAGCTAATGTCTCTAAACAGCTCCTCCAGTAGTCTGTAGACCACACACAACCCCTGCACTCTTTGTCTCTCTCTCTCTCTCTCTCTCTCTCCGCCCAATGCAAATCCCCTGGCTCTAGAAGCAATTTAAACTAATAAAAATAATGAAGTGCACCCAACCTGAACTGGCTCTATAAAAACACCATGAATATATTTCAGCATTTCTATGAGCGATATTTACCAGCACACAGATCACTATAGTTCAATAATGCTACATGCGTCCACCACGATGATGTTCCCTTCTTAGACTTTCGGTCCATAGATATTTTCCTTATAAGAATCCATAGACATTTTTTTTCTCATGAGGATCCATTGCTTATGGTGTTTATTACCTTCTATACTGTAGTTCCACATGCATTTTCTTTCTTTCTTTCTCCCTGTATATGGATTCTTATGCATTGTCCCTTCCAAGGATCCACAGGCATTTTCACTTATAAGGGAAAATGCCAGTAGATCTGTAAAAGGATCCGTAGACATTTCACCTCACAAGGATCCAGAGGCATTTTTATTTACCTGGATCCAAACACATTTTCCCTGTACTGTATATATATTCTTAAGCATTGTACCTTTATAAGGATCCACTGGCATTTTCCCTTATAAAGATGAGAAGGTATTTTCCCTTACAGGAATCCACACACATTTTCCCTTAGAAGGATCCACAGACATTTTCCTTACAAGAATCCATGGAGACATTTTCCCTATACTGTATATCCTTAGGCATTCTCCCTTATAAGGATCAACAGGCATTTTCATCAAATATGGATCCAATCGCATTTTCCCTTATGATGGACCATAGATATTTTCCCGTATATAGATCATTTTCCATTATATGAATCCACTGGCACTTCCCCTATAGGCATTTTCCCTTATATGGATCTGTTTGCATTTTCTTTATAAGGATCCATAAGCATCTTCCTTTATATGGAGTCATACTGTAGGTATTTTCCATTATAAGAATCCATAGACATTTTCACTTTTATGGCTCTACTCGTGTTTTAATTTATACGAATCCATTAGCATTTTCCCTTTTGAGAACCCGTAGGCATTTCCCCTTACTGTATATGGCTCCATCAGCATTTTCCTTATTAAGGATCCATAGGTATTTTACCATTTAAAGATTTATAGGCATTTTTTCACTTAGACATTTTGTATATGGATTATTATGAATTTTTCCTTATAAGAATCCATACTTTTTTTCCTCCTTATATGGATTCATAGGTAATTTCTCACTAAAGGACAAAATCCTCCCTGCATGTAACATCAATTCTGGCATGATAGGAAATCGGACTTGTATTCAATGTATGCACACGTGTCATGAAGTCAGGACGTGTCAATTCAAGCATTTGCTTCAACTCATTTATTATTATTATTATTGTATTTTTTTTTTTGGACTTTTTGGCCATCCTGTATTTACAAACAGAATGTCCATAATAATATCGGGGAATTTCTATACATAGTTTGTATAAATGCTTATTCTGTAACAGCAAGAAACCAGACACTCTTTTTTTCTTTCATTTTTGTTAATAAGACCAAAAAAAAAAAAAAAAAACGTATGTTATTGAGAACTTCTCGTATAACCTTTATAGAGCAGCGAGTACAGAATGCAATTTCCAAAAATACTGTGTGTCCTTCTTTCTAACTGTTTATATTTACATTTCATTTTTCATTACAGTAGTTCCATACAAAAATAAAATATCTATTATTGCTTCATGCATTTTACATCTAGTTTTTTTGCTCATGTTCATATTTTATAATAAATAAGCAAATAAATGAAAAATGATCACATGTAATCTGAAAAACAAAAACGGTTCAATAATTCATTTTCCATAACTCCATAACCTGCACAAATGCATGCGCACGCACACCAACATGAGAATGTTCACCCATGGGCAGGGATTTCATATGCCAATACTGTATACACGAATTCTGCTTAATCATTCATAGTAAAATGAATTGTCCTGGATGATTTCAGATCAATTTTAAAAGTGTATGTATTTCCATAAGCTCTAAAGCCAATGCACCATCTGTTGCTAAGTACATGAACGGAGCATGAGGTTTAAAGCGAAGCCCTTGTTAGTTCTTTACCTCTGATCGGTATGGGCTGTGAGCTTAGTGGAGGAACAGGCGTGAGCTGCCTGCATTCCTTCACCGCCTCTACAGCACGTGTGGTGCCGCGCTACCTGACTCGGGAGAATACAGCAAATTTGAACCTTTCAGCAGTTCACTAGTGAAGACAAATGGCACCGTGTGTTCGGGGCCCTGGTGGGTGATCTATATTAATGTCTGGCCGAGCTTCAGCATCCTGCATATGCTAACTCCATTAGAGGGTCAGAACCTGGCTCTGCCTCTCCTCTCTCCTAACACACACCCTGAGGGAGGGCCGGATTTAGAAAGGTTGCAGGTGCAGGAGTGTGCAAAACTGAGCGCACGCGTACACACACACACACACACAAAGCATGCAACAAATCCATGTACACACTTTATTGGATTGACGCCCATTACATGCAGCGTGGGATGTTTTGTGCTCCAGCTGCTACAGAGGGCACGCCTCACTGTGGTGCATCTGAGCCTTAACCATCTTTACATAACATTTAGTGCAGGCTCTCACACACACACACACACACACACACACACACACACACACACACACACACACACACACACACACACTAAGTGAAAGAGTTTCTCAACTAAAGCGGGGTGGGTGGGGGCAAGGGTTCTTGTCGTCTCCCGGATAAATTTGAATTTCAGAGACTTTTCGTGTTTTTCATTCTGGTTCAGTGTTTGGGATTACATCACAAAGTTATACACCGAATGGAAATTTATGGTAAACAACGCAAGTTTATTCCAACAAACTCTACTTAAAGACTTTATCCCCCTCCACCATAGCCGATAGCTCTTGCTGCAATCTTTATAATGTTATAGATGCTATGTGATCTTGGAACACAATCAAGTTTATTCTTCGTTAAAATCATTATAAAATGACCAAAATGCTTCTCACTCACTCATCTATACCGCCTTATCCCAGTATTCAGGGTCTCAGGGGGCCTGGAACCTCTCCAAGGAGACTTAGGGCAGGAGGCAGGGTACACCCTGGACGGGGTGCCAATCCATCACAGGGCACACACGCATACACACACGTACACACTACGAGCAATTTGGGAACGCAAATTAGCCTAATCTGCATGTCTTTGGACTGTGGGAGGAAACCGGAGTACCCGGAGGAAACCCATTAGAACATGCAAACTCCATGCACACAGACCCGAGGCAGGAATCGGCATTACTAACCAGAAAGCCACGGCGCCGCCAGCGTTTAGCATAAATCAGCTAAATCCACCACTGCTGTTGTCAGTGCTTTGGACGGTTTCGTATAGTTGGGTTTGTGAGAATGACAATCTGAAAATACTAGGCATCTGAACACGTTTTGATCCGAGGGTGATAAAACACGGCCTCTCCCGTGAGAATAAGGAGGACTGGCATGTGTGCTTCACTCCACCTCAGGGCACCGCTCTTACACCCTTCATTACACAGTGTGAGCGCCGCGCAACAACAATAACACTACAGCAAATGTTCTGCTTTCCAGCAGAAACCGCCGATAACAAATCTGTAACGACGACACGGCCGCGCCACAGACCGCCGGTGCACGCAGTAAAGCAGAACGCGCTCCCGCACAGCCGCGACCGGCGAGTCAGTACGCAGCCGTAAAAGTGCGCATCTTATATATAAGCACAGGCGAACACACATACATGTGGAAACACACTCCTCCAAGGTGTCAGACTTGATTATGTGATATGACAAACACGAGCATGAAATCTCCAGCAGCTGCCACAAGCGGCAAGATATGATGCTGCAGGCTAATGTAAACCGGAACCACACTTGCACACACACACACACACACACAAACACACACACACACACACACACACACACAAACACACACACACACACACACAAACACACACACACACACACACAAACACACACACACACACACACACACAACGCAACAGAAGATACTTACAACAGACCACCTGCGCTCTAGAAATAAAGAAGCAAAACTGTGCACACACACACACACACTTCACATCCACAGGTGAATAGCACGAACACAAACACTGCTGGGATGAAAGCAGCAAGATCCCCCCCCCCCCCCCTTTTCCCACTGCAGACCATTTCACAGGTCTTATGCCGGATCACATTCCTGACGCAACCCTCTGGTCCTGGGACCAATTACTGACTTGTGCAACCCCTAGTTACTAGGAAAAGCTTCCTATCAGGAATCGACCATAATGATGAAAGCATCAAATCCTTCCTCCAGTACTCTAGTCTACTAAAGAATTCATCAGCATAATTAGTTGTAATTGTAATTAGTAGCAATATGATTATTTAAACTATTGTTAGAAGCAGACTGGATTTTGCTTGCGTTTTTGCATACTGCTGTACTTCTTTCATGTGTAGTATGCATGTTTTTGTTTTTCTTTCTGTCTGCTTAGCTACTTTGGACACCTAGATTCATACTTACTTTTAGTATGCATTATAGTTGTGCACACATTCTATGTACAGTGGTGGATTAACATATTAAGACAACATATGCCATGTATTATCTTTTAAGTTTTAAGATGTCACTAATTAGTTCTTGCCTATTTGGCTGAACTGTTGTGCTAATTAACTTTTAAAAGGACTTTATATTAAATATTGATTCTTGTATAGCAATTTGTATAATTGATTTCCATTATTTTCATTATTTCCAGAATTTCATTAAAACTTTAGGCTTATTTTATTTGTATACGTGTTTTTGTTTTTTACTTTTTTTGTGCATATTTACTGCATTTTGCACAATACATATTTTATGCATATTTGCAGTATCTTGTATCCAATCCATTTTTTATATATATTTATGCAGTACATGCATTTTTTTTTTTTTTTTTTAACATTTAGTGATTAAGACTTTGGGCTACGTTCATATGGTCCCTGGTTCAAACCCTAACACCACCAAGTTGCCACTGTTGGGCCCTTGAGCAACGCCCTTAAACCTCAACTGCTCTGATGTATATAGAGATAAAAATGTAACAATCGCTCTATATGAGGGCGTCTGCCTAATGCCACGAATATAAATGTAAATGTAAACAACATCATCTCACCTTAGAAAGTGCAGTGCAGTGAAAAGCTGCGGTTGGTGTTTGGAGTGAGATGGCCACTTCCTATAGCGTTTAAGCAGACGGTTCTTTCCCAATTATAATAATATATCATATCTCTAAAATCATATCTCCTGTCATTAAAAGCGTTCTTGCGAGACGCTGCTTTCCATGCTTCTTTAAAGTAGACCTACACTGTGCATGCTTTATTATGCACGCTTGTCTTTGATGGCTTGTTTTAAGTTATTTATTGTTCCTGTGGAACAAATGTAATCTTTAGAGAGGTCTTAAAGTCTTGCAAATTCGTTTCTGTGATGAGCACTTAAATTTTTAATGCAGTTCTACTCAGGGGTTAAATTAGGGAGAGATTATAGGAGCGGGGCTCCTACACCTTTTATGTGAACAGCGAGCGGAGCCGAGCTCTGGTTATTACAGAGCGAGGGAAATGTAAATCAGAGCAGGCATAATGGCGACAATCACGATGATGGAATATACTTCCGGACCACTTTATAGAGAAATACTTTCGGTTAAAAGTTCTAAAATGTCAAGGTAGCCTTTTAACTGCCGTCTATATAAATTCGACTATTAAAGCAAAAATGAGTATAAAGCCTTTCCTGGAGCAGGTGTTAAGAAGAAGCAGAAAATATTTTGATATTATTTGCT